>SNQJ01S0012632.1:123565-138356 GCA_010110895.2 Picea sitchensis | reverse complement strand
AAAATCCTCCAAGAACAAAAAGAAGAAGGTAAATATGGAGGTTTCAGACAAGGAGGTGGTTTCCACCTTGATCAAACTAAAGACACCCTCAACAAGATCTATAAAGTTAAAATACAAAGAGTCCACTCAAGAGAGAAGAAGGGAGTCCTATATAAATAAGAACCCTACATCATAAGGCACTCCTAATATGGTAACATCCCTTTCTACCACAATCAAAATTGAAGACTTGTATAGTCCTACAAAGTATCCATGGGGGCAAGGATACCATGGGAGAATAACAAATCACCATAGAAGGAGAATTCACCACAAAAACAGGGAACATCAAGAGAAAAAAGGACACCAGTAGGCACCCTTTTGAATTATACTTTGTTGGAATTAGAGAAGGTCAATTCATAAGCCCTTTAATGGAAAAAAAATGGTAGAAGGTAGAAAGGGGAAACAAAAATAAGGTAATGCAAAGGAACTAGAACAATAGCTTAAACACCTACAAGAAAACTTTCAAATCATGAAGATGTAGGAAACACACTGCAACAAGAAATTAATGTAGGAAAAAAAAACATTTAGGAAAGAAATAGAAGAAGAAAAAAAGGTAATTGGCTACTAAGAATGATATAATATAGGTCATAGGATCATCCTTGATAAGGATTTCTCAATTCTCTCAATAAATGTTGAACTGTAGGAAACCAACCACAGTGTACACATTGTTCTTGAAGGAGAAATGGTACAAATTCTAGATAACAATATTATCACAACAAGTTTATTCCTCCATTGACACTCTTAAGGTCTTTGTTGAAGCATACCAAAACAACAACATAGAAGAGAGAGATAGGATGTGTGATTTTTATTTACATAACCTTTCCCTCTCTCACCCCTACAAATGGATTCCCAATACATATGTAGGGTATGTGAAAATAATGTCTTTTGCATCTTGGTTTAGTCATGAAGAGATTATAACAACTGAGACAAAAAGGTACAAGGAAGAAGAGTTCCAAAACTCACTCTAGTTCAAAGCTGAGGTTCCCAATATTGAGGATGTCTTGGAAATTGATGAACCTCTTTATTTAGACCAAGATGTGGCCCCAATTTGGGAGGAAAAATAAGTAGAGGCTATGGAACACCTTGAATATACTTTGAGGCTTCTGAGGGAAGAGGAAACACAAACCTACCATAAGAGGTGGTAGTCCTTACCACATGACCTAAAAATTAGGGAACCACATTCTCCCACTTCTCTACAGCTTGAATTTGTTAGAACCCCCTAGTATAAACAAACAATGAGGAAGCTAAAAGTAAAGTGGATTTGATTAAAGGTTAATCCCCCTTTCCTCTTACAACCTTTACCACCAGTTGATTTAAATAGGGACAAGGAAATGAAAGACTGGGAAGAGGTTGAAAGGACTAAGGGATATTATGGGAAAGGAGCTATCACCAGGTACACAACATGGGATATTAGATAGAGGTGCAGAGAGAAATAGAA
Organism: Picea sitchensis; assembly: GCA_010110895.2. NCBI lineage: Eukaryota > Viridiplantae > Streptophyta > Pinopsida > Pinales > Pinaceae > Picea > Picea sitchensis. The sequence continues at coordinate 136,882 of SNQJ01S0012632.1, read as the reverse complement.
ACAATATTGCATATGGAACATCTCATCCTTTTTGTTGCACAAGGGTGTGCAAAAGATTCAACTAGAGGGTAATGATGAGCCTCTATAATATCTATCAAAAGGCCCATCAATGACACACGTTTTGAATACCTTTGTATCTATAAACTCACTTGCCCATGCATAATATAAATTGTGGTTGCTTGCAAATTATTTGATGAGTGATTTGAGTTTGTGATGTGATGAGTATGCTTATGTTTATGGTTATTTTTTATGATAATAGTGTGTTTGTATCCTAACCTAAACAGGTCAATCCACACATGGAAGGTTGGATGTCCCAACACTTAGAGAAATATGATGGATCTTGTCCCCTCACCTACCGCTAGTTTGATGCCAGATATTAAGGAGCCACTTCAGTCCAACCTCCTCAAATTGAGAGTGTTAGGAATCAAGAAGATAGCCAATAGAGGATGAGGACACTGATCGAGGAATTTCTGGGGAGAAAAGAACTAAAATATCTCCTTGATTGAAGGACATATTCTATCTTTCTAGAAGTATAAATGAAACCCAAGGAATAGCCTTGAACAATCAGTTTTTGATTGAGTATTGAAGGATTAGATTTTTTCATTTGTTTAGAGACCTTGAGAACTTGGAGCCTTGCTCCATTTATGTACTATGCTTTCTTTAATTAATGAAGATTTTCTATTTTCAATCTCATTACCTTCTTCAAGGTTCCTTGTGCTTCTTGGGTAGGCCCACTCAAGAAGGGTCAAGGATGCTTATGTACTCTTTCTTTTCATGCCTTTATGTTTTAGATTAATCTTTTAATTGTTTAAATTAATTATCATGTTAAACACATGGTTTTGTTCGAATGCAATTTAGCTCTATTTCCTATATAATAATTTTTATATTTGTAGGAACTCATTGGGATTATTTTCATTGGTTTAGACTATCATTTCAAAACCATCACATCATTTTTTGATTATTTCATCAGTCTTAGAAAAGAATTAACAAGTTGTGTTAATCTTTTTTACCTTTCCTATAGGACTGTTATAGTTCCTGTAGGACTGTTAACAGTTCCTATAGAACAACACATAATTGAGTTTTATTGCATTTTTGCATCGAATGATTGATGATTCTTAATTTCAATTTGATGATATCAAGATATGGTACTTTATGAGGGTTTAGGGACTTAGGTAGGAGATAAATCTTTTTGCAAGTAGCATAGTTTCAATTTCCACAAAAGTATTATGTTTTCTAGTTCAATTTTCTTTAGTATTCTTTATACAATGATTTCATTAGAAATGCTCAGTTTTCAGCCTTACAATAGTTTCCTTCGAAGCAATGTGTGATATTAGATAAATTCTCATTCATTTCTAGCATTCTTGGTTTGGTTCAATATATGGTTTTCTTTCTTAAGTGTTTCTTCCCCCTTGTTAGGTACTCAAAGTAAGACATAGGATATAACAAGCCCCAACCAGTAAATAGGTGCATAAACAATCAGTAGGTGCATAAGAGGAAAATAGGTGTATTATGCATATATAATGCACATTAACTTGAAAGTTTGTATGAACCCCAGGCTAATAATTAAAGTAGAAAGATGAGGAAAGGGAAACATTCTTTTGTTATTCCAAGGCCCAACACCAACAACATTGTCCCATAATGGGCTTTTTAATCTTATTATCATTGATTCCATAACAATATAGTGACATAGGATCATTTTTTTAAGATTAGTAATGAAGAATTCCAATATTTACAATCTAAAATAGGTGTGGAGATGGCTTCTACAACGTAAAAAATGGGGAAGAAGAATATTATTAACAAGGCCCCTAGGAAAGATATCCTCAACCTTCAAGGGTCAAATTTTAAAGTAAGAGAAGAATAGATCCAAAGATAGACCAGAGATAGAAAATAACTCATTCGATAGGCATAGAAGACATAGCCTGAGAAAATATTGACACATTGCACAATATAGGAGATTCATTGGTGCATAAAAACATTGATCATGTCAAGAAAGTGAGTACAATAGTAGGGAAATGAAATATAAATAGAAGGAATCCCAAATAAAGGATAAGGGATCAGATTTCTAAAGAAGTTCATAGTCATTCACCAAGTCCTACAATAGATATATCAGATATGGAAGAAACTGAAGAACCTACACGCATGGGAACCACTGACTTATGCACTCAGGGAATATAGTAGGTGTTGAACCAATTCATAGAGGTAGAGATTACTAATTGGAGGTCCATATCAGAATCTAGCATAGGGGTAATAGTATCTATGGAACAGAATGAACATTTGAACTCCTCCTTGCAATATAAACTTCATACTTTGAAAATGAAACAAATGGATGCCATTAATAACTTCAAAAATCAAAGCTTATATTTAAGGGCTGAGATAGAAAGACAAAAAGAAGAAACCAAGGATATAAAAATGAAAATAGTGTTGATGGAGATTTGAATGGTTACAACAATACATTTTACAAAATAAATGATATCATGTAGACCACCAACTACGACCTGTGCATTATACCTAAGAGAGTAGTGGTATAAGTTTCAGCTACACAAACATCCTATGACATTTTCCATTTACTATAGGCAATTAAAAGGAATTCACTGAGGATGATCATAAGTTCCATGAAAAAGAAAAGAACCTATTGTGTGAATTGTATTTACATAATTATGCACTCCCTCACCCATCAAAATGGTCTCCCAATATAGTTCTAATCCTAAATATGGTTCAAATATAAGAGAAATTGTATAAGGGATATATCTTCTTGAGAGAATCACCTTGTTGCATCTAATCGTGATTGTCAAAGAAACATGGTTTTTAGGATATGTTGTTGTAGGGATTTTGCACCCTACAGGAGCTAAGTTCACTTAGGTTCCAACAGTGCCTAAGACATGAATATAGACATGAACTAAGGATGTTACTATATCTGATTCATACATGAACCTCCCAAATATCAAAGCAATCATGCATGGATTGACAACAAATCTAATAGTATATCATAACACATAATTATAATAATTATCTACCAATAAATACTTAAACTTATATGAAAAATTGGATAGAGGGAAACATCCAGTATGTCTTATATTAATCAAAGAATAAATATTACAACTTACAGATGTAGATTGAAGAGATGGCCTCCTTCCAAGCTCCTTGCCCAAGTCTTGCAACCAAATCACCTAAGTAACTTTGTTATCTCTTTCATCCTTATTTCCCATAGGAAATGGCTTGGTTCTTATAGGGATTTAGGGATAAGGCCATATAGTTATTATAAGATTCTTTGGCTCATAATGAAATAATTCTCGAGGCTAAACCTTGAGAAATCAATGGGAGGTCTTATCCTTCGATACCAAATACAAAAATAGGAGCTTATAGACCTGATCACTCCCTAGACACATATACATAGAAATCGATCTCTCCCTCATAGGACAAAAGGAGGGACCAACAATTTTGGTCACACCCTCAGTGAAGGAAAAGGGAAACCAGATTGGATTTTGGCTAGAAAATCATGGAAAAAGTTGTAGGTTTTAAGGGTTAAAATGAGGGGTTTCTAGGGGATGATGACCTAGTGATTGGGTAATATTTAGGTGATGGTTACCTAATGATTAGGTGGAAAATAAATCTATAATAGATTCCCCCTAAAGTGTGAGGTTAGAAGAGGTGTCTGATGGTCGAAACACTTTATAAATGAAGTCGTAGATCTTGGGGAAAAGAATCTCGAAGAAGATAAATGCTACAACTGTATAAAAATATCCTTGAGGTAGGAATACCCATGCTCGATAATAAAGACAAGACCATAGCCACCATAAATACACTTTGAATTCATGCATGAATCAAGTGATGGGATGATGGCCACAATAGAATACATCGTGGATCCATTAATAACTGATCATGACTCGATCATGGCCACAAAAGTATACATTGTGGATCCATGTAAGATGCAAGTGAAATCGTAACCACGACCAAGTACAAATGTGGATCTAAGTCACATCATACAAATCAATGATATGACTCAATAATTGAGCAATTTGTGAAGCGCTCATGAATATTCTCCATCGCAGCTTGGGAAATAATACCATCTAATAGTAGTGTAATATTATCCCAAGGTCTTTGTATGTGATCCAAAAGGTATGAATCTACGACATGTGAATAAATGAGTTGAATTCAAGTGTGGTAGAAACTGTCTGATTATTGATCATTAATGTATATCGTTAACAGACACGAGGGAATCCATAGATGATGAAGAAGGAACCCAAGATATCTAATACAATCTACAAAGTGTGAATAAAGGAGTTGACATGGAAAACTCGTAGATTCATTTGATAAGAGACAATGATGTAAACCCACTGTTGAAATGCAAGGAGACTTTCCACTAATGTCTGCAAGTCCCAAGGTATTGATGGGTTTCTAGATTTCAATCCTAGATAATGAGTTGTAATCGAAAGGGTGAAATCCATCGAAGGAGGGACTTAATGTATCCCCCATCAATCGACATGAAACATGTAAATATAGATGGTGTGAAAATTGTAATAATGGAGCACAACGGACATGTCATGGATGGTCGGGATAAATAGGATGAAAGGAACTGTAGGTGTCTAACGCAGGTAAACTTCCCTTGAGAAAGTATGCATGAAAAATAACTTGACTCAGTAGCATTAACTCAAATGAATTCCATAATAACTGGCCATGGACCTAGTAGTGGAATGTGACACATAATGGAAATGGTGGTCAATGAGAGAGAATGGATGACCCAACTGTTGTATGTGATGATAGAAAATGTGCCTTGTTCAAGGGCGACTCAAAGTAGTTATTTTTGCCAAATAATGAAGATAACAAGATGAAAAAACCCTCTGAAAATTCCCCACCATGAGCAACAAGTACCTCTTTCTAGTTTTACGAGATTGAGGAGGATAACAGATGATCGATATAGCTCATATGGTGATGATTCCCTCAACATATGTTTAACGAACCTAAAGAAAGAGGGGTTCGTTCCCATGTGTGGGTCCTTCGCTGTAAAGTTTAATGAGTCCAAAGAAGGTAAACTCGATGGCCATTTCATGTTTAGAGAGTCTGGAAAGGTCGTAAATAAGACTCCATAATGGAATTTTTTGTGAAGTTAGTCTCCAAGGTCCGAAAAAGTATAAAATGATACATAGGAGAACTCTTATAATCATGCTTGGCTAGAGTATTCATTTTTCTTAATTAGTCTAACAAGACCAAAAAAGGGGTAAACTATCACTCGAAAAACACCCTTTCTAACCTTTTAACGAGTGTAAAAGGAAACAATCTCACTCGGCAATCTTTTCGTGTTTAGAGAGTCTGAAAAGGGATTAAAGGAGACTCCAAAAGTTCCTTTTTCATATAGCTTTTACGAGTCTGAAAAAGTGATAAAAGTATACTCAGTAACCTATTATCATGTTTTAATGAGCACGAGAAAGAACAAAGACTAAGATAGATAACCTATTATCATGTATTTACGAGCACGAGAAAGAACAAAGACTAAGCTCGAGATTGGTTTCATTTTTACACAAGCTTGAAACAAAGTAAAAATATGTTTGGGTAGGTTTCATTTGTTTGCAAGCTTGAAAATAGGAAAACTATGCTTATGATTGGTTTCATTGTTTTAATGAGCTTAAAACCAAAAACTGATTATGCTCGTCACTTCCCAATGTAAAGTTTAAAGGTGGGTGGTTGGTACTTTTCCCCCAGCTTGAGAAGCTAGTGTCTTAACTCCAGAATGATGATCAAAGGCTGGATACATGCCCCCTAAGATTTGTTTCATCCACCGACTCTTCTCCAACTACCGATTTCTATACCCAATATAATCGTGGTTACTAAGAGGAAAAATTTTCACCAGAGAGGAAGGAATAAAAAGGATCAATTGACCAAGGTGGATGGAATGAAGGTTCAACTACAAGTTGTAATGGGAGACTCGACTCAATGGGAGAGGTGGTTGTTTCATTTTCTAACAAGATTGACACAGGAAAAGAACTATGGTCATAAGGGTTTTTTTAATTTTTTAACGAGCTTGACACATGAAAAGAACTATGCTCGGTACTAGTTGTTTCATTTTTTAATGAGCTTGACACAGGAGAAGAACTATGCTCATTACTAACTATTTCAATTTTTAACAAGCTTGACGTAGGAAAAGAACTATACTTGTGGTGATTGGTTTCATTTTTTAACGATATTGAAATCGAAAATAAACTATTCTCTTTGTTGGGTTAGATCCCCAGACCTCTGTTTCCTTTTTTAACAAGCTTGACACAGAAATGGGAACCATGCTTGTAGCTATCATCTTGATCATGGATTCCAAGAGGGTAATGCTTTGGAAGGATTACATGCCAAGGGACAAACCTCGATCATGGCTTCCAAGAAATCTTTGCTAGACGAAAGAACAACACTCTGGAAGGAATACATGTCGAGGGGAGCGATAGGGGTAGGGAGATTAGGCTCTAAAATCCCTATCGAAGAGATCACCATATCAACTATAGGATCTAAGTTAGAAGAAGGGAGAGATTCCTTCTCATTTTTATTTGAATGCATGGGACATGTTGCCACATAATTGACCTACGGCGGGGTGGATGATGCTGGCATATAAGGACCATTCAGGGAAGACTGATGGTTTACCATCATATGAGGGCCAATAAAGGAAAGTTGGTCTATGGTCACTATGTGTCCATTATGAGGGAAACACATCAATCGAAAGAGTGTGGACACAAAATCTTTCATGGCGTAAACATAGTCTCACTCAGGAGAAAATTAAAGTCCAAGGAGTCGTGAACTACCATCACATCATTGTAGACCATTTTTCCCCCCCAAAGTAACAAGAAATTGAAGAAGGATACCTAAATTTTGACTAACCCTTCTATTAAAATACAATAGATTTTGAGTCCCTGGCGCAAGATGAGGTGAACCAAGAGCTTTCCAAGCATTTGAGGATAGGATGCTAACAGAAGATCCTTCGTATATTATAGTATTAGGAATATGCTTACTACAAAATCCAGCAACGATTTGAAAAGACATGTAAGAAAGGATACGAGGTTCTGTTAGATCATTCCAATCAATGGTAATCACATTACTTGTAGGGGGTGGCATTGGAATGGGTGGAATGCCCCCTTGTCTAAGGGAATCTATAGTAACAAGAAAGACCTGAGTGACATATTCACTCTTCGAAGGAGGAGTGGGATCGATTGATCGGGGGACCGAATCAACCACTTGGTTTTCACTCTTCGAGGGAAGAGTGGGATCGATCGATGGAAGAATTAGATTGACCACTTTATCAACTGGCTCAATGGAGGATGAAACCAAATTGACCACTTGATCAACCAGAATAACCGAGGAGGGAACCATATTGACTAGTTCATCAACTAATGGTGGGTTGGGAGAGAGTTTATGGTAACCAATTGGAAGTTGTTCTTGAACATCAACAATATTTTTCAATAGATATGAATCTTCATCCATGCGGGTACAAAGGTAGGTGTGGTGCATCTCCTTACATAATAAGCAAGTAAATTTTAATTTACCCTTCTTATTTCCAACCTGATTACTAGTTGATGGCTTGTCACCGGCATGACCTACAGCAACCGATGATGTGGATTGAGAAGAAACTTGAGACCACACTTCAATGACCTTGGGAATACCAGGGAAATCCTTGAGGAGGTGATCACCTTGAAAATCCTGCAAGGGAATTTGGGCTTGCAAATTTTAGACGTGATGACACCATCAACACTCCCAACATGATTCCCAAAGGTTGGTTGATCACTTCCCACATGTCCTTCCATGGTCGGAAGTGTTCCTTCTTTCTTATTTTTCTTCTTCTTAATCTTTTGTTTCTTCTTCTTCTTGTCCAACTAGTTACTAGCTGTAGATATTTCACTAGGTGACAAAGAAGAACATATGGGAGAAGAAGGCAGAGGATCGACATGAGGTTGATGATATGGGGGTGGAGTGTTTACATACTAAGAACTAGGAGCATTGATGTTCACAGGAGTGGAAAACAACCAAACCGGTAAGCCAATCGTGAGACCAAGGAGAGTCAAAGTTGCGATGTAAGGTGGACGAACATGCCCCGCAGAAGGAGAAAAAAATGGTATCCATGAAAAAGGAATTCCTTTGTTGGTATACCTAGGGACTAATTCCATAGATACAGACTCAACCCTAAGGTCCACTAAGAAATCAAACAACACATGCTAGAAAATCTAGGAAGAAAACCAAACAAACCAATAACTTCTCACAATGAACGTACTAGTTGGTGATGAAATCCAATATTGCAGGAACACGTGAGAAGGGAATGGGATGAGTGGTAGGATCAGTTATGTTGGAGACCTACTTAATGTAATTATGCCCTGTTGAAAGTTCCCTTGTGGCGAGAACAACAGGTGACCCTCCAAGGAGCCCAAGTGAGTTTGACCAACGTTTGAACTAGGTACAGTGAAGACTCCCCTTCACCATCACCTTGTGTATAGACCCTAAGGATTATTTCCATTAAGGTTACCAAATCACAGTTAGCTTCTATGCAGGTACATTCGATCATCGGGATCGAAAGTATGGGAAGGATATCAAGTCTGAATTTCTCCAAGAGGACTGAGAAAAAGAGGACCAAAAAAAGCTCTAGAGGACCCCGAACGGATTCAGGATTCACGAATTTCTGAGACCAAATGAAAATAGCCGATTCTCAAGAAGAACTCCCAATATACTAACATTCCATTAATTTTGGTTGATCCTCGGAGGGGTAATCTTTGTTTCTCTCCCGCACATGACCTCATGTTTAGCCCCTGTGTGAGAGGGGGGTCCAGCTATGCCTATACGAAAATTGGATTTTCTCTCCTTATATCAAGATTATAAGTTTATTATGGTTTCTTTGGAGATTTCACCTCACAGCCTATTCGAAATCTCTATCCTAATCTATTGTTGATGTACAGGCCCTAAAAAGAAAGGTTACTAGATCATTTTTATTAATAAGCGCTTGGTTTTATGGTTGTTGGTTTACTCAAGGGTGTGGTAGTGAAACTGATGATGTTTAAAGGACTCGAATCCAAAAAGGTGCAGAGAATGATGCAATGCAATAAGTCAATTTCGATGAAAGCTAGCAAAATCATGGAGGAGAGTTATTTATTTGTTTATAATGATAACTATGCACTCAACAACATGAAATCTTAATTTTCTTTTCAATGAAATGGACAACAGTTCCAAATGATGAAATGAAGTTTTCACAATGTGAAAGAAAACCACTTTCCTAAGATACTTTTGAAAAACACTCTAACAAAATCTTATGCTTTCTCTTTTTATTTTCAAGTAAATTCAATTTGAAAGGAATTCCTTCTATTTCTTTTCTCTCAATCTAGAATGTGTAATGCACAGAAAAGTAGATAAGAAGGAATAAAGAAAATATTCCAAATTGAAACGTGCAAAACTCAAGGCTTCAAAACTGAAAAAAGTCTTCCAAATGACTCAAAAGCAATCAACACTCAAAGAAATCAAAGGAAGAGTGGGAAAATAATCAAAGAGAAAATTCTCTAAAAAATCTCTTAAGGAGATGCCAAGGATTTGTAAACTACATGAGGATGTCAATGCAGACAATTATGGTCAAACCAATGCAACAAGAAGTTCAATAAGATGACAAATGAGTGGCATAGAGAAAGAGAGGAAAATGTTTCAAGAAAAATGCAAAAAAAATCAAAAAAATTGTAAAATTCATAGCAAGGAATCTAAGGCGGATCCAAGGTGGTTCTGGAGTGTTGAAGAGGCCACAACAAACAATTTTGAGTGAGTTTTTTAAAGGATAACTCTTCAAAAATGGTTCTCAAGATAATGGTTGCTCTGTGAAAAGGGAGACAGAGCGACCTGGTCACCTCTTGTGAAGGGAGAAAAGGTGACCATAAGTTATGGTCACACCTAGGTAACCTAGGAGGATGGTTGATCACTAGATTAACTTTGCTATCTCTTTCCTCCTTCTTTCCTGTGAAAAATGACTTGGTTCTTATAAGGCTTTAGGGATAAGGTCATATAGTTATTAGGATAAGATTCTTGGGCTCATAATGGAAGCCTTCTCGAGGATAAACCCAAAGAAATTATTGGGAGGTATTATCCATCGAAACCAAATCCAAAAATAGGAGTTTCTAGACTTGGTCGCTCCCTAGACACATAGACAAAGTGATCCGTCGCTCCCTGACATGCCAAAAAGAGAGACCAACCATTTTGGTCCCACCCTTAGTGAAGGAAAAGGGTGACCAGGTTGGAATTTGGTTGGAAACTCAAGGAAAAGGTGGTAGGTTTTAAGGGTTAAAATGAGGGGTTTCCATGGGATGATGACCTAGTGATTGGGTGATCTTTAGGTGATAATGACCTAATGATTAGGTGGAAAATAACTCTATAACATATGTGTATTAACTATCATGCTTTAGAGAACAATATCATAATGAATAATTGATTCTTGAATACCTGAATTGATTTTCATTGCTAGGAAATATAATATTAAACCCCATGGATCATTTTAATTATCAACCCCAAATCATGAAAACTTGTGAGGTGTTGTGAACTATATATCAAAAAATACAAAGTTATAAGCTATTTATAAATGAAGTATCCAAAAGTACTAATGTCATGATCTATGATGTTGTAGTAAATTAAATAGTCAACCATAGGTTTTCAGAGAGAAGCTACCCTACATATATACAACATAGCCTAGGGGAATGGTTCTTATTTTCATATATTCCTGCAGCTTAGTTGAAGTCAGATGATATTGATAACATTATGCAAGGGAATTGGGAATACAGGTAAATATAAATGGTCAACTATCTGTGCATTCACAATGTGAAACTAAACAAGGAAACAACAACCATACTCACAAAATTTACAAAATTCACAGCCCACAAAATTGATTACTAAAACCAAAAATAATGTAAGAAAATTGAAATGCATTAGATTGTCAATTACTATATTGAGTAGAAATGTTGATAATATTGAACTAATAGGAACAAAAATAAACCATATATAGGATTACAAGTAAACTCATCTAAACATGAATAAAAATGGAAAAGGAAAGGTTATTTTGATCTCCCCTTGAGTGGGCCCTACCCAAGGGAGGTCTAAAACCTTGTCACACACTCTTAAAATAAAATCGAACTAAAAATTTCTACCCTATTCAAAATTTACATAGGTAATGAAACTCTACCTTCAATAGAGAGCAACTCGAACTAGTTCCTAGTATTAAAAATAAGTAGATTTGGGACCTCAACCCTTCCATTCTAGTCCATATAAATAATGAATTTTCACTGGAGGATTCCTAGATGATCCTACCAATCAAATCCCCTAGTTTATGTTGAATATAGCTAGGGTAGTTTCTATTTGGGAACCTATGGTTGATTATTTACTTTACTACAACATCATAGATTAGGACATTAGGACTTTTGGATACTTCATTTCTCAGTAGCTTATACCTTTGTAGTTTTGCATATATAGTGCACAACACCTTATAAGTTTTCATTATTCATGATCGATAATTAAAATGATCCATTGAGTTTAATATTCTATTTCCCAACAATGATCATCGATTTAGGGAATCAAGATTCAATTCTTCATTATGTCTTATTCTTGAATGCACAATAGTCAATACACACATCGTAAGAACCATCTTTCTTTGACAAGCATGACTAGTTTCCACAAGGTGATGCACTTAGGAAGATATATCCCTTAAATAATGTCTCTTATATCTATCATAGGATTTTCCCAATCTCTAATAATGATCTACAATGTAAATTTCCATTAGATAGGGATGCTCCAAGAAGGGGATCGATATTATCCTTTAGCGAGAAATGGAGTGGTTCTCCGCTGAGTTTTTGAAGACATCTTGGTAATCCTCTATAAGTGTTGATATTTTCTTCTTTTGTGCCAAGCTATATGATGGGGCATATTTGGATGGGTGCAATAATATTTTGGGTGATGGTTAACAAGATAATTGATATTATGAATTTCTAGGTATGAATAATGAATTTATAACACTATTTGGCTAAAACTAAGTAAATATTAAATTTAAGACTTACCTTTAGGATGGAAAACAATGGCTCTTTGATGCCAAGGATCATGCTTTAACGTCATGAATCATAAATTTCATGTCACTCCCAAAATCTAGGGTTATTCTAGCAACATGTCAAAAATATCTATAGGCATGACATTACACAGGTTTCATGTCCCTTTAGATGTAGATGGTCTACTAAAATGTGTATTTTTTAGGTAAAAAAATCTTCTTTCTATATCTGGAGCCTTTTGATGTTGTAAGGTTGTGGTAGGAGCTAGGTTTTTAATTTGAGTTTTATAGTCATTATGGAAATTAGGTTCTTCTAATTCCCATTGTTGACAATGAAGTGGAGAGATTGACTTAATGTACCCACATTCAGTTGCAAAATAATCACTTCTCTACTTCCTCCAATTTATCTATTCTTAACTAGAGAGATGTATATGTATGCATGTCAGGTTATTTATATGTATAAATCCTTGACATTAAATTATATATCGGGTGTTCATAAACTTAGAGGTGCAAGCATAAGAAATGCAGGACTAAAGATATAATTTATCATATGTCAGCTACAATCCAAATAAACCAAACAAATTAAAGCAATGCAAGCTACAGGAAATTAACATTAGGAATATATCACTGGGATGTGACACAATAAGTGTTATAAGGGCTCGAGGTTACAATATTTCATATATTTATGTTCATGTAACTTCACATGTGTAGCTTACTAATATGTCTTAGTCCTTCAATGATTCCTCCTATAGTAACTTCTTATGTTGTGGGAAATTACAAAAAGTAAATAAAAATTAACACTAAGGAAATCGACACTAGGTTGTGGAACAACTAATGTTGTAAAGGTTCCGAGTTGAAATCTTTCATACGATGATGTTCATGAAACTTTGTGGGAGTAGCTTATTAGTGTCTAACCTTCAATGATATTCTTGTAGTGGATCTACACTTATGTTGTAGAAAATTGAAGTAATGCAATGCAAAATCTTCAAAATAAGCACACTTTAGAGATTAGTCCTCAAAAGGAGATACACCCAAACATTAAAATAGGAGATGGAAGAAAAACGAGGTATGTGTTGCAACTATCCTTTAACACCGCATTCATGTTTATATCACAATACATGACAACATAACAATGATATTTACTAAAACTTGCATATATTCCACATAAAGATGTAGAAACTAATAATAATGAGATAAAACAATAAATATAGTAATATGATAGAACAATAATAATACAATTAATGAATAACAAAATAACAAAACAATATATTACTATGTCAATACATAATAGAGCGCATATA
>SNQJ01S0012632.1:112744-123555 GCA_010110895.2 Picea sitchensis | reverse complement strand
GTTGTGCTCCATTATTACAATTTTCACACCATCTATATTTACATGTTTCATGTCGATTGATGGGGGATACATTAAGTCCCTCCTTCGATGGATTTCACCCTTTCGATTACAACTCATTATCTAGGATTGAAATCTAGAAACCCATCAATACCTTGGGACTTGCAGACATTAGTGGAAAGTCTCCTTGCATTTCAACAGTGGGTTTACATCATTGTCTCTTATCAAATGAATCTACGAGTTTTCCATGTCAACTCCTTTATTCACACTTTGTAGATTGTATTAGATATCTTGGGTTCCTTCTTCATCATCTATGGATTCCCTCGTGTCTGTTAACGATATACATTAATGATCAATAATCAGACAGTTTCTACCACACTTGAATTCAACTCATTTATTCACATGTCGTAGATTCATACCTTTTGGATCACATACAAAGACCTTGGGATAATATTACACTACTATTAGATGGTATTATTTCCCAAGCTGCGATGGAGAATATTCATGAGCGCTTCACAAATTGCTCAATTATTGAGTCATATCATTGATTTGTATGATGTGACTTAGATCCACATTTGTACTTGGTCGTGGTTACGATTTCACTTGCATCTTACATGGATCCACAATGTATACTTTTGTGGCCATGATCGAGTCATGATCAGTTATTAATGGATCCACGATGTATTCTATTGTGGCCATCATCCCATCACTTGATTCATGCATGAATTCAAAGTGTATTTATGGTGGCTATGGTCTTGTCTTTATTATCGAGCATGGGTATTCCTACCTCAAGGATATTTTTATACAGTTGTAGCATTTATCTTCTTCGAGATTCTTTTCCCCAAGATCTACGACTTCATTTATAAAGTGTTTCGACCATCAGACACCTCTTCTAACCTCACACTTTAGGGGGAATCTATTATAGATTTATTTTCCACCTAATCATTAGGTAACCATCACCTAAATATTACCCAATCACTAGGTCATCATCCCCTAGAAACCCCTCATTTTAACCCTTAAAACCTACAACTTTTTCCATGATTTTCTAGCCAAAATCCAATCTGGTTTCCCTTTTCCTTCACTGAGGGTGTGACCAAAATTGTTGGTCCCTCCTTTTGTCCTATGAGGGAGAGATCGATTTCTATGTATATGTGTCTAGGGAGTGATCAGGTCTATAAGCTCCTATTTTTGTATTTGGTATCGAAGGATAAGACCTCCCATTGATTTCTCAAGGTTTAGCCTCGAGAATTATTTCATTATGAGCCAAAGAATCTTATAATAACTATATGGCCTTATCCCTAAATCCCTATAAGAACCAAGCCATTTCCTATGGGAAATAAGGATGAAAGAGATAACAAAGTTACTTAGGTGATTTGGTTGCAAGACTTGGGCAAGGAGCTTGGAAGGAGGCCATCTCTTCAATCTACATCTGTAAGTTGTAATATTTATTCTTTGATTAATATAAGACATACTGGATGTTTCCCTCTATCCAATTTTTCATATAAGTTTAAGTATTTATTGGTAGATAATTATTATAATTATGTGTTATGATATACTATTAGATTTGTTGTCAATCCATGCATGATTGCTTTGATATTTGGGAGGTTCATGTATGAATCAGATATAGTAACATCCTTAGTTCATGTCTATATTCATGTCTTAGGCACTGTTGGAACCTAAGTGAACTTAGCTCCTGTAGGGTGCAAAATCCCTACAACAACATATCCTAAAAACCATGTTTCTTTGACAATCACGATTAGATGCAACAAGGTGATTCTCTCAAGAAGATATATCCCTTATACAATTTCTCTTATATTTGAACCATATTTAGGATTAGAACTATATTGGGAGACCATTTTGATGGGTGAGGGAGTGCATAATTATGTAAATACAATTCACACAATAGGTTCTTTTCTTTTTCATGGAACTTATGATCATCCTCAGTGAATTCCTTTTAATTGCCTATAGTAAATGGAAAATGTCATAGGATGTTTGTGTAGCTGAAACTTATACCACTACTCTCTTAGGTATAATGCACAGGTCGTAGTTGGTGGTCTACATGATATCATTTATTTTGTAAAATGTATTGTTGTAACCATTCAAATCTCCATCAACACTATTTTCATTTTTATATCCTTGGTTTCTTCTTTTTGTCTTTCTATCTCAGCCCTTAAATATAAGCTTTGATTTTTGAAGTTATTAATGGCATCCATTTGTTTCATTTTCAAAGTATGAAGTTTATATTGCAAGGAGGAGTTCAAATGTTCATTCTGTTCCATAGATACTATTACCCCTATGCTAGATTCTGATATGGACCTCCAATTAGTAATCTCTACCTCTATGAATTGGTTCAACACCTACTATATTCCCTGAGTGCATAAGTCAGTGGTTCCCATGCGTGTAGGTTCTTCAGTTTCTTCCATATCTGATATATCTATTGTAGGACTTGGTGAATGACTATGAACTTCTTTAGAAATCTGATCCCTTATCCTTTATTTGGGATTCCTTCTATTTATATTTCATTTCCCTACTATTGTACTCACTTTCTTGACATGATCAATGTTTTTATGCACCAATGAATCTCCTATATTGTGCAATGTGTCAATATTTTCTCAGGCTATGTCTTCTATGCCTATCGAATGAGTTATTTTCTATCTCTGGTCTATCTTTGGATCTATTCTTCTCTTACTTTAAAATTTGACCCTTGAAGGTTGAGGATATCTTTCCTAGGGGCCTTGTTAATAATATTCTTCTTCCCCATTTTTTACGTTGTAGAAGCCATCTCCACACCTATTTTAGATTGTAAATATTGGAATTCTTCATTACTAATCTTAAAAAAATGATCCTATGTCACTATATTGTTATGGAATCAATGATAATAAGATTAAAAAGCCCATTATGGGACAATGTTGTTGGTGTTGGGCCTTGGAATAACAAAAGAATGTTTCCCTTTCCTCATCTTTCTACTTTAATTATTAGCCTGGGGTTCATACAAACTTTCAAGTTAATGTGCATTATATATGCATAATACACCTATTTTCCTCTTATGCACCTACTGATTGTTTATGCACCTATTTACTGGTTGGGGCTTGTTATATCCTATGTCTTACTTTGAGTACCTAACAAGGGGGAAGAAACACTTAAGAAAGAAAACCATATATTGAACCAAACCAAGAATGCTAGAAATGAATGAGAATTTATCTAATATCACACATTGCTTCGAAGGAAACTATTGTAAGGCTGAAAACTGAGCATTTCTAATGAAATCATTGTATAAAGAATACTAAAGAAAATTGAACTAGAAAACATAATACTTTTGTGGAAATTGAAACTATGCTACTTGCAAAAAGATTTATCTCCTACCTAAGTCCCTAAACCCTCATAAAGTACCATATCTTGATATCATCAAATTGAAATTAAGAATCATCAATCATTCGATGCAAAAATGCAATAAAACTCAATTATGTGTTGTTCTATAGGAACTGTTAACAGTCCTACAGGAACTATAACAGTCCTATAGGAAAGGTAAAAAAGATTAACACAACTTGTTAATTCTTTTCTAAGACTGATGAAATAATCAAAAAATGATGTGATGGTTTTGAAATGATAGTCTAAACCAATGAAAATAATCCCAATGAGTTCCTACAAATATAAAAATTATTATATAGGAAATAGAGCTAAATTGCATTCGAACAAAACCATGTGTTTAACATGATAATTAATTTAAACAATTAAAAGATTAATCTAAAACATAAAGGCATGAAAAGAAAGAGTACATAAGCATCCTTGACCCTTCTTGAGTGGGCCTACCCAAGAAGCACAAGGAACCTTGAAGAAGGTAATGAGATTGAAAATAGAAAATCTTCATTAATTAAAGAAAGCATAGTACATAAATGGAGCAAGGCTCCAAGTTCTCAAGGTCTCTAAACAAATGAAAAAATCTAATCCTTCAATACTCAATCAAAAACTGATTGTTCAAGGCTATTCCTTGGGTTTCATTTATACTTCTAGAAAGATAGAATATGTCCTTCAATCAAGGAGATATTTTAGTTCTTTTCTCCCCAGAAATTCCTCGATCAGTGTCCTCATCCTCTATTGGCTATCTTCTTGATTCCTAACACTCTCAATTTGAGGAGGTTGGACTGAAGTGGCTCCTTAATATCTGGCATCAAACTAGCGGTAGGTGAGGGGACAAGATCCATCATATTTCTCTAAGTGTTGGGACATCCAACCTTCCATGTGTGGATTGACCTGTTTAGGTTAGGATACAAACACACTATTATCATAAAAAATAACCATAAACATAAGCATACTCATCACATCACAAACTCAAATCACTCATCAAATAATTTGCAAGCAACCACAATTTATATTATGCATGGGCAAGTGAGTTTATAGATACAAAGGTATTCAAAACGTGTGTCATTGATGGGCCTTTTGATAGATATTATAGAGGCTCATCATTACCCTCTAGTTGAATCTTTTGCACACCCTTGTGCAACAAAAAGGATGAGATGTTCCATATGCAATATTGTTTCTATTTCTCTCTGCACCTCTATCTAATATCCCATGTTGTGTACCTGGTGATAGCTCCTTTCCCATAATATCCCTTAGTCCTTTCAACCTCTTCCCAGTCTTTCATTTCCTTGTCCCTATTTAAATCAACTGGTGGTAAAGGTTGTAAGAGGAAAGGGGGATTAACCTTTAATCAAATCCACTTTACTTTTAGCTTCCTCATTGTTTGTTTATACTAGGGGGTTCTAACAAATTCAAGCTGTAGAGAAGTGGGAGAATGTGGTTCCCTAATTTTTAGGTCATGTGGTAAGGACTACCACCTCTTATGGTAGGTTTGTGTTTCCTCTTCCCTCAGAAGCCTCAAAGTATATTCAAGGTGTTCCATAGCCTCTACTTATTTTTCCTCCCAAATTGGGGCCACATCTTGGTCTAAATAAAGAGGTTCATCAATTTCCAAGACATCCTCAATATTGGGAACCTCAGCTTTGAACTAGAGTGAGTTTTGGAACTCTTCTTCCTTGTACCTTTTTGTCTCAGTTGTTATAATCTCTTCATGACTAAACCAAGATGCAAAAGACATTATTTTCACATACCCTACATATGTATTGGGAATCCATTTGTAGGGGTGAGAGAGGGAAAGGTTATGTAAATAAAAATCACACATCCTATCTCTCTCTTCTATGTTGTTGTTTTGGTATGCTTCAACAAAGACCTTAAGAGTGTCAATGGAGGAATAAACTTGTTGTGATAATATTGTTATCTAGAATTTGTACCATTTCTCCTTCAAGAACAATGTGTACACTGTGGTTGGTTTCCTACAGTTCAACATTTATTGAGAGAATTGAGAAATCCTTATCAAGGATGATCCTATGACCTATATTATATCATTCTTAGTAGCCAATTACCTTTTTTTCTTCTTCTATTTCTTTCCTAAATGTTTTTTTTTCCTACATTAATTTCTTGTTGCAGTGTGTTTCCTACATCTTCATGATTTGAAAGTTTTCTTGTAGGTGTTTAAGCTATTGTTCTAGTTCCTTTGCATTACCTTATTTTTGTTTCCCCTTTCTACCTTCTACCATTTTTTTTCCATTAAAGGGCTTATGAATTGACCTTCTCTAATTCCAACAAAGTATAATTCAAAAGGGTGCCTACTGGTGTCCTTTTTTCTCTTGATGTTCCCTGTTTTTGTGGTGAATTCTCCTTCTATGGTGATTTGTTATTCTCCCATGGTATCCTTGCCCCCATGGATACTTTGTAGGACTATACAAGTCTTCAATTTTGATTGTGGTAGAAAGGGATGTTACCATATTAGGAGTGCCTTATGATGTAGGGTTCTTATTTATATAGGACTCCCTTCTTCTCTCTTGAGTGGACTCTTTGTATTTTAACTTTATAGATCTTGTTGAGGGTGTCTTTAGTTTGATCAAGGTGGAAACCACCTCCTTGTCTGAAACCTCCATATTTACCTTCTTCTTTTTGTTCTTGGAGGATTTTGGCTTGCTAGTCTTCTTTGTCTTCCTTACCTTGTCCTCTTCTTCGAGACTTTGTTCCCTCGTGGATTCTTATGCATCTATGAAGGCATGGCTGTCCATATCTACAAATTCTTCCCAATATATTTTGTATTTAATATTTCCCAAGGCCTCATAAACTATCAACTCGATAATACCATCATGTGATAGTGTGTCCTTCTCTCCCCCCTTGACCTTAGTTCTAATTTCTTTCAAGGATTGTAGCAAGAAATAGGGTATGTTGAGGCTTTCCTCTAGTTGTTGGTGGGAGATGTGCCTCAATTGATGAAGGAGTATAAAATGGTAAGCATATAACACACTCATCCTTCCTTCACATGATATGCACTTGATGATGTGGTCGGCCACCTCAGGCCATGGCTAGGGAAGACTTTCCCGCTTAATGTAATTCTTCTCTTCCAATGGATTTTCAGGTTTTATGACGAAACTTTTATTAGAATTAGTGTATTTTTGTCTCTCTTCCTTGTCCCATGGAATTACTATAGGAAATATTGATACTTTGGGTATAGTGGCTTCATCAAAAAATATTTCCAACCCACTTACTATAGTTGCATACTCTTTTCCACTAATATTTTGAAAACTTAGTGCAAACTCTGGGGAAATTTCATCATCATACCCTCTTAACCTGTCAAAGTGGCCCAAACAGTAACTATGAAATATCTCTACTACTTCAAGGTTATCGTATATTTTGGAGGGTTCAATGGGTTCTCTTTTGTTAAACCTAGCCCCCATTTTCAACCTCTAAAGTTTTAGAAAGAAAAATAATTGTGTGAGCCCTGTTGTAGGTGTGTTGAGGTAGTCAAAGAGTTGATATGCCCTCTATATACTACAATGATGGATGTATCAATTTAACTATTATTTCATATTGTCCCCAAGTATTTGAACAACAATGTAGTTGGGCTTTCTTTCTAGATAAAGAAAAATGTAATCTGTAGGCTTTCTCATGAAAGGATATAAACATTCTTGACCAGGGGTCTAGGATGTATAAAACTGGTCAAGAGAATGGTGGCTCACTATGGGGACCTTACTTAGTTCCATGTAGGAATAAAAAATTGAAGTTCTAATATGGCTCTATAGAAAAAATTTCTCTATGGGAAAAATTGTTTAAAATCACCTGAACGAGGTGTTAGCATCAGAAGTCACTCCTGGATTGCAGCAGGAGCAGAGCCCAACGCCCATTAGTTTATGTCACGATTTATTTAATTGGGTGATCGGATGGAGGTTAACTCAAACGACGTGGTTCCAACTTCGAAACTAGGCCAGGCATGTATGGGCAAGTGAGGTCTTAGATAACTTCAGAGAGTGAGGTGTAGTAAGGGTGAGTAGGGGGAAGACTTATATCAGGGAGATGCGAAGGTCTGTAGTAAACATCAGATTTCCAGCAGACTGTAGAAGAAGGCATCCAAACAAAAGATATTCTTGTTCTCAAACACAGAAAACCGGAGAATACAATAATGCATAAATAAATCCTTTATCATGACATAATTGCAATGATCCGCACGAATCATTCGTTCACGAACTCTCCTAGAATGAGACGAAAATTTAGATGTATTAAGAAGACTGTCTGTTATAAAATAAGAAATCTCATATACATATGCATGACCAAAAGGCTAGAATGTCTGCTAAAAATTTACAATCGGGAGCTTTGCTCTACCATCGATCCCCTCAAAAATACAAAAAATGAGTCTATATACCCAGGAAAATTCACTTCACAGAGGCGTGTACAGTCACTCAAAGCTTGATGTCTCTTCAGTCAAACTCGTACTGATATATTTCTTTAAATGCCACATTAACTACGCATGGCTCCTGTAAGGAGGGTAGCTGAGCCATGCAGTTCTCAGCTAGCGTGCACAGACTTCTCTGTCGAGTTGAGGACTTCGGCACGACTTCATTGAGAGAATCGATACACAGGACCTCTGCGAGAAGGCAGCTTGTCAGACCCTCCATTCCCCTCATTTAATGAAAGAAAGGAGGTTTCAACCACCCGCTCTTGCCTTCATTTACTTCAATACTAGAAACAACTATTAAGATCGGGTCCGATGGCGCCTGGAGATCGTGATGATCCCCTCTGCAACTGAACTCGGTGCCTTTGGCCTTCTTCATGCAACTCCTTCCTCTCCCCAAGTGACCATGGGCTATGACCATATGATTTCGGCGTTCGCGAATATGAAAGGGATAACCTTTGCTGATTGAAATCACGATGAGCGATATGCTGAGATGGCTCTATTTACTTCCAGGTGTCCCCTCTGGATGGACGGATGAAAACACTTCGTGAGACCACGGGCCCCAGCTTCTATGCTTTTGGCGCTATCGGGGTTCGGGGTTTCGCGATGTTGAACAACACGAAACTCTCACCCCATGAACTCCCGATTGCCGAAACGCCGATGTGGCCAGATCTTGCGACACACATCCTGAGGAAGAACGACTGAGAATTTTCCATAAACATAAGCACCCCTCCTCCAGACCTATTCCTTTACGACCAGATGCCAAAACCACGGGCCCGATCCTAGGCGCTATTGGAATTTCGGGGTTCGGGGTTTCGAAAGGTGAAGAGACGGGGAATTTTACCCCTTGAACTCCCGAATGCCGATATACCAGTATGACTGGATCCTGCGCCACGCGTCACTAGATCAGACGACCTAGATTCAGCCTCGAAATATAAGAGATTTCTTTGGTGCTATATGTCGGGTAACTTGGCAGCCCTGAGATCCCGACGACCGCTGATCTGCTTCGTGGATGGATCTCAACTACCAACAACAAAACCTTGTCCGCTCGCTTGAATCATAACCAGAAAGGAAATCCTTCCGCTACTGCGCTTGGGTGTTTCCTGTTCATTTTGCAGACCTGGGTGCTTCTGCGCCTAATGACAAAAATAATCGCTAACATTAGGCTCCATGGGGGATAGAGTCGTCCCTGCGATGCTCTAAGAACTCCTTCCGCAACTTCAGTGCCTTGCTATTGGGCTATGGAGTCACTTATTAGGCCGAAAACACGCAAAAAGAAACTAAACAAAGAACTAAAGGACAATATTTACAAACAAGGGAGTCGTCCGAGGCTCAAATAAAACATTTCTTCAGAAAATTCCCATTCACTGGGCTGTTGAAAACCTCTTCACCCTCCATATCTTGCAACCCATACATGTTGTTGGAGAAAATCTCAGAGATCTTGAGGGGGCCAATCCAGAGGGCGTCAAACTTGTTTTGTTTTCGTTTATCCTGCCTGGGGGTGTCCCACTTGAGTACCAAATCCCCGATCTCGAACTCTTTCTCACTGACCTTCTTGTCGAAAGCTTGCTTGATCTTTTCTTGGAGACTATGAGCTGCGGTCCTCAACTTCTCTCTGATTTGTTGCACTTCTACTATCTGATGAATCCTCCTGATCATATGATTTGTTTCTCCTTAAAGAATTTCGCCACAGGTAAGGTGAGCTGAGTAGGAAAAACCGCCTCTGCTCTGTAGACAAGCTGAAAAGGCGAAGTGCCCAGAGATTTCTTCGTTGTCACATGATCAGCCCACAGAGAAAACTTCAACTTTGAATCCCAAGCCCTTTTGTTGCCTTCTAACAGCCTTTTGATGATCCTTATTAGGATTTTGTTGGAGGACTCTGCTAAACCATTGCCCTAGGGATAGTAGGGGGTGGAGTGAATTAGTGAGATCTGGAACTACTCATAGAATTTAATTAGAGGCTCAGACTTGAAAGAAGTAGCATTATCGGTGACGATCCTGCTGGGACAGCCGAATCTAGCTATGATATCCTCCAGGAAGCTAATAATTACTTTGTGAGATGCACTTCTGGTGGGGAAAACTTCTATCCACTTGGTGAAATAATCTGTTGTTGTCAGGATCCATCTGTGTTGGCCGCTTGAGGGAGGATGAATTTCTCCAATGAAGTCTATCCCCCACTGCTGAAAAGGTGCTGGAGAGACTATAGGCTTCAATGGAAGCGATTTGAGCTGTTTCTTTCCTAAGAACCTTTGACATTTGATGCAATCTCTGATTCCTTTGCAGACATCAGCAAATAAAGTAGGCCAATAATATCCAACCCTGAGGATCTTATGAGCTGTGGTCTTCCAAAAATGATTCCCCCCACAAAGGCCTTTATGGAAATCAAACATAACTTTCTGGGCTTCTGGTGGGTTCAAACATCTCAGCAGCATCCCCAAAGGATCTCTCCAGTACAAAACTTGTTCAATGAGACAATACCTGACCACCTTGAGCTTTAAATCTCTTGCCCTGCTTTTACCCATTCCATCCGGAGGCTTCAATTCCTGCATAAAGTACAAAATGTCACAATACTAGGCACAATCTGCCAGCGATAAGCCATCTTGAGAGCCTTGGATGGGCAACTCAACTTGCTGAGTTCCTGAGAGAGTGTTGAGGAAATTGACTCCCAAGGCTTCACAGTTGGATTCAGCCAGTAGCTTGGCTAGACCTTGCCCCTTAACCAACTTGGTGGGCTTTATTTCCAAGTCAAATTCCAGAATTTTTGCTATCAATTTGCCTCTTCTCCCATCTATGTCTGGTTGTATGAGAATGTCCTTTACGGAGGTTGAAGGAACGTATGTAGTCACCTTCGAATGCAGGACGTAGATCCTGAAAGATTTGAGGGCTTTCACTAAGGCATAGGCCTGCTTCTCCATGATCTCATACCTGGTCTCCGCATCTCTTAATGCCTTGCTGAAGAAAGAGATGGGTTGCTCATGCCCCTTCTTGTTTTTCTGTAACAAGACCGCTGCTACTGTATCAAAAGAAGCAAAGGAGAAAATTAGGAATT
>SNQJ01S0012632.1:82382-94813 GCA_010110895.2 Picea sitchensis | reverse complement strand
GTGACATCACACTCCACTACCACCATTTATAAGTAACGTCTTATTACTTTTCCAACGTACTTTCCTCCAATCACCCATCACATGCCATATCCCATTCACTTATCCTCCAATCACTACCTTCCACATCATCCTCGCGCACCCACCACCCATCCTTTACCTTCCACCTCATACCCGAGGTAACTGTTGGTTGACTAATACAGGAAAACATATCTGTTAGCTTGCTGATTTGTCCCCTGTGCCTCCAATGGATACCCATTTTCCCAGATAATCCCATTTTTTTCCCATTCCTTCAACATTCACGATCCAGACACCTCTAAAACCATTATTCTCTTTTCTTTTTCCATCTATGACCTCCATTGATTCCTGGAATCTATAGTCATCATCATTCTATTTCAAATTTTTGCAGGTATCATTCGTTGTGATGGCACCAAAGTACAAAAAATTAGAAGTCGTTGAAAATCCTTTCGTCCCACCTCCTTTCGACCTCGATCAGATCTCTCTAGCCGTCAAAGATTACCTGATTTCAGAGCCCAAATGTGAATTTGACTTTGCTGAGTTACACTCGTGGTTCAAAGACACCTTTTTAGACTAGAGTGATGAGATTTGACTCTCGGATTCCAATCTCCCACTGTATATTTTTCCCTGAATTCATCATTTCCCCGAGTTCGCCCTCAAGTGCGAGGCACACTATCTTCCCTATCAAAGAGCTATTTTTTCATTCTCCGGAGAGACCCTATTCACTATCACACCCGAAGCCATTGACCAAATACTACAAATACCCAGAGCCGAATCCCTTTTTCCTTTTACCATTGATATCCTAACCGAAATGTATCAAAAGTTGTCTTTTCCCTAGAGAGTGAAAATGTTTGAGCTTTTCCTCCCTGAGAATGCCCCATTACCCAAAGAAAATCCCTCGTATCAGTCATCGATTTTCTAAGCAAAAGTGAATCAAATTATTTCATCTCTTTGTAGTCTACATGGATACTACTCAGACGAGTGGGTAGATGATCCAATATTGGGTTATCTATCCATTTTATCTATCAAGGAAAGGGCCACAATGCAGTTTGAATACAATAGTTTTTTGGCCGAGAATATTCACGAACAACTTTTCAAGTTTCCCACATAAGGCATGTTTTGGTATTCTTCAATACTGGCATACTTGTTTGTATTTTTCCAGGCAGACAAGTTCTTGTTTTCCATGCAAAATCTAGATCAGAATGGCAAACCACAACCGATCATATTTTGGAT
The DNA here is from genome assembly GCA_010110895.2 of Picea sitchensis. Lineage (NCBI taxonomy): Eukaryota > Viridiplantae > Streptophyta > Pinopsida > Pinales > Pinaceae > Picea > Picea sitchensis. The sequence goes on along the minus strand of SNQJ01S0012632.1, from coordinate 93,565 downwards.
GTCACTACTTTGAAAGAATTCACCGGAATTGACTTTTAATCAATTCATAGATCAGTTTTACCACCTCGTGGTACACATGCTTAGCGACAGACAAGAACCAAGGATAAACAAAGAAATAAAATGAATTATACATATCTCATACCTCATCAAGGCCAGAGACTGGTACTTGTACCAGAACCACATAGAGATTAGAATTTATGGATGCGAGCTTGCTCCCTACAAGTTGCCTAGATATTTTCCCGTGCGCATATTCGCCTTGGGATATATTAGGAAAATGATTAACTTAGATGATATTCATTTTGTAGCCTTCAAGAAGAAAGAACAATTGAGGATCAAGGGATATATAGGACCTTTCATCTGTAATAGCCGAGTCATAGGGGTAATGGACAATAAAATTTTGAAGGAAATGAAGTTCAACATCCGTTTTTCGTGGCATTATGATCCTTCTGGAATCATCGCAGAAACCAGGCTGAACAATAAAATCTCTCCATATGCTCATGTTCCCAAACCAAAAATTGAGAAATTCATGAACCAGACAGAGTGGGAAGTGAACACTTTGGAAGACTCAGAACAACAACCTCCTTCAGCCAGTGTTTCTCAAACCACTACTCCACAGGTACTAGTCGTGAAGAGGCCCAGAAAGGAAGTCTCTCCATCAGTTACTGAAGTCTCACCAGAGGATTTACAGGTTTACAGGAAAAAGCACAAGATCAGTCATACCCCTGACAGATCTAGGGGAGAAGAGACCCAGTCTACCACAATAATAGAGGGAGAACTTTCACCATTGTTCTAAAGTAGTAAAAAAATGACATCTACCTCTTCATCAAAGAAGCAAACTGATACCACCTTGACCACTCAACCACCACAAGGGGCCACAGGACTAAGTGTTTTTGAGAAATACAATCTGATTAAGAAAAAGAATGAGATGCTGACCAACAACACCTATGCCCAATTCTAGAAACAAACATCCATAGCGCAACATATACTGCTCTCCGCCTTTGATATAGAAAAGGGGAGAATGCATATGGCCTTCTTGCAGGCACAAGTACCTCAACCAAAGGAATTTTTTTATTACAAAAGGTCAACTTTCGAGTTTTATGCTGCAGAGGTACACCCAGCTAACCACATGGACTTCCATAGACAAACTGGAGAAATGATTTTCTCAACATTGGCAAACACTTCCACCATTGCTGCAAAGTTGCAAGTTTCTCTGAACAATGTTCAGACCCAACTAAAGTTGGAGAAAGTGTCATATTTTCCAAAGGACAACATGATCAAATCTTTAGAAGAGCTGGTACTTAAAATTGGGTATGACCCCTCCAATGTGAAAGTAGATGAAGAACTGCTAAAGAAGAAGAATGATGACATAGCATCCTTGAGGAAACAATTAAAATTTCCAGCTACTGAAGACTCGACCAAAGAGATATCTGAGATAGAAGGCCAAAAAGAAGAAATGTTAAAGTTAATCATGGAGAAAAACACACAGATCAAGGAAATGGAAGCAGAGTTGGAAAGATTAGTAAAGGAAAAGGAACAAACAGTGCCCATGGAGTTCATTCCACTAAGTGTAGTTCCCCTCACAGGAGTTAGCACAATGACAACATCAACAACTACCACAGCTGAAATTTCATCAAATACCCCAGTGACAGTTCTAGAAAGATCTGAAACTCTAGCAAAGTCAATGGAAGAGATGACCATACAAGGAGCAGAAATAAAAAATATGAAACAAGAGATAGATAATCTCCAGAAACTTAAGTCCTCTTTCCAATCTAACAAAAACACTGAGAGGCACACATCAGAAAAAATTAAGTAGGAATTGCAACAACTGCAGAAGCAAACAGTTTTGGGCAAAACACTAGCGAAAGCCAAGGAGAAAATTTGGATGGATATCTCGAAATCCATGACAAAAATCTGGCCACTGGTGCAGATCATGTTTGAACAAAATGAATTAGTGTTGAGGAGCAGGCAAGCCATTGACATGACAAAAGGAGAGCTGGGAGATATGCCCACAGAGGAGAATGAAATCATCAGGTTTCTAAATTTGAAGACTAAAGAGGAGATGGAAAGCCTGGAAATTGAGGATAGGACAGATTCTATCCTCGAGGTTAAGAAAGTTTTGACCAAGAAAGGACTAACGTTACAATTGGAGGAGAGAGCCCAGAACATGGATAACGGAGTTCAAATATTCTTTAGTAAGATTGAAGCTTTGCAAAAGAAAGTTCTTTCTAGTTTAATGGTTCTAAATGATAAGCTGATGACTCTTTCCGACTACAATAAAAAGATCACCATGGTGTCAAAGGATAGCTCCAAGTTTTCAGGAATATAGGGTAGCATAATAGGAAAAGAAGTTTTAGAGACCTTGCAGTTGGACCTCAGTATTCAACATGAGATCAAGTATATTTTCATCACCAAGCCAATCTTCTTCAAATATACAGAGATGGATGAAGTCTACCGAAGGTTACTAAAAGTCAACATTCCCAGTCAAAAGAGATGGGAAGATTTGTGCACTCTGATCGAGTAAGTGATGAGGTGTACAATCCAAGTCAGCATGCATAGTAGTCAAAGTCAAGTTGATGACTCGCCAACAACCTTCCCCAAAATCAACACAAAGAATCCAATAGATCATTAGCAGTTCCTACAATTTTGTATTTTGTTATCTAGTTAGTTAGCTTTGGATTTTACCACGTCCTGATCATTAATGAAAGGATCGATTGTAATCTTTTCTATATATACTTCAAACTTCGAAGTATTGAGGGTTGATCTTTACGCCCAATAAAGCTGTAAGCACTGTAATTTTTTTCAAAGAGGTCTACTAGTAATAAAAGGGACGATTCAGAGGATTCCTGCATGTCAACTGTTGGTGATGTCCACTCCTTTCATTGAATGGTTTATCTTTCTTCGTAATCATCTTGTTTTCTACATATGATCATTTAAAAGAATTTAAAGTTGCATAATTTATCTTCGTATACTCTGTTTTTGGATTTTAAAGATCTAAATGTTTATCTTCTGATATTGTGATAAAGAAATTCTTGAATGCTTCTTTATTATAGTTGATTATCTCATCTATTTCTGTTATCCATCACTTTAATTTATAAAGGATCCAACATTGGCATTATCCTATCCCGTGAAGAAACCTAATAAAATTTGCTCTCAGATCTCAAACCTTAACACAGACCCCATAGCCCAATGGATGTGTAAGCTATATTTCAACCATTTTATAAAACAAAACAACACAGTCCTATTTATTTAAATAGCATAATATCTGAAACCTAAAACATATCTAAATCTTACAGAGAGATCCCTCTCTGAAACTAGAAGGGCTAGATCCTAGTTTTGAAGTGGTTGGATAAAGTTACCTTTGATAAATTTCTTCTACCTCTCGACAACCTCTGGGAATTTATAGAGCGATAACAGGTAATAAGTGATAGATCCTTTCCTTTTGGATACCATAATCCAAGCTCTTCTGTTTATTTGAGATATCTGAAAATCCTCTTCACTACTAATACATGTGATTCCTTTGGTGCTGCTTGAAATCGTGCCACCTATCCAACTTCATGCATTACATCTAGTCTGGATGTTGTCACATATAGTAAGATACCAATCATCGACATGTATTGCCTCTGGTCTGTAGACTTTGAATCATCATCTTTGCTCAACTTCCAACTGGTTTGCATAGGAGTGGTAACTAGTTTGCAATCTTCCATTCTGAACCTCTTTAGCATTTTTCTGACATACTTAGTTCGAGAAATAAAAATTCCTTGGTTTATTTGACGTATCTGAAGACCCAAAAAGAAGGATAGTTCTCTGATTAATGACATTTCAAATTTCTGTCTTAACCTGTCATCATTGCTTCTAAAAATAATATCATCAACATAAACTTCAATTAATAAAATACTATCTTGAGTTGCCTTTATGTAGAGGTTTTTTACACATTATTTTTGTCACTCTGGTGATGTCTCTACAGTTATGTGTTCAGGCTCTCATAAGGACCTTTTCCCTGAGAAAAGTGTCTGTTATCTTCTTCTACAAAACATATTTTTAAGATGATTTCGCAGGCTACATGTATTGTAGGGTGCGAGAAACCTTGATTCTCGTAGACAACCTTATACTTGGAGTGTGAGATGTTCCCAGTCTGCTCTATAGGTAGGGTGTGAACCTGCTTCAAAGCTTAAAAGGAAGAGGAAGTTATGAAGGTTATAGAAGAGGATCTTCTATAAAATGAGTTGGCATTCACATGGTTGGCATCCTATTGACTTCTCAGATTTAGTGGGATCATCATCATCCCTTTAACCATCTCTCTTTCTCCTATATAATGAAAGGTTTCTCAAGGAAGAGGTTACGCAAGATTGAATAAAGAATCGATGAAAGAATAGATTCAGGATTGTGTGAGGAATCCTATTTGAATTGATGCTTGAGACCTCCATTTTCCTATCAAGCCACAACGAATATTCTTCATGCAAGTGTGGAGAAAGTGTGTGTGTTGGAACGAAGTACCACTGAAAGGAAGCTTGTAACATCAAGGAAATCTCGTTGTATCTTCTGCTTTCATTTAATATAAATATAGTGGCATGTCCCTTTCCCATAAAATCACTCTTATTTTATTACATGACTCCTTGATCACATGTTTAGGTCTTCATTGAATATATTATTGTTTCTTTCACCTTGGTCGATTTGTGTCATTGTAGATTTGATATCTCAAGGCTACCAAAGTGAAGCAGGGACAACAGAGACATAAGGAAGCAATATCTAAAGGTATGTCATTTATTCCTTTCTCGATGATAAATTTAATGATTGTGACTTAGGGGAAGTGTCATGTCCTGTCCTATTTTGTTCTAGATCTAGGTGGATCTAGGGATATCTATTAATGTCCACATATACCGATTTATCCAATAACAAAATTGGCGACTCCACTGGGGATACGACTCATTTTGTGGTTTTTTGTTGGCCATTTGCTCTTAGCCTGCTTTTTTCATTTCCAACCAGTCTCTGAGTCTGTAGGAGACCCTTATAGACTCTTTAGACCAGAAGTTCACTCAAAAATTTTGTTCTTTTACCAAATTTTTCTTGATTACAAACCTTCTCGCACTGTACCTCCCCGTGGCCTACAAGAATCATTGACGTTCCGACCCTACTATTCAGTTCAATGCGACCTTCTCACACCCTGCATGTATCTAGAGTGCGAGAATCCCTAATTCTCGCACTGTACCCCACTACCAGGCTGCGAACTCATTTGTAAAAGTTTTGGATTAGGTATTCTTGTCTTTTTGATGCCTAGATTTGTTTGTTCACCTGGGAAGGACTTCTTTTCCCAATGTTTGACTGTTTCTTGACTTCAAATCTTGCGGTTGATTGGTTTTCGGAGATCGAAAACTCTTCTTACTCTTTTTCCCAATTTTTTACTTCTTGACCTTTTATCAACAAGGGTATAATCTCTGATTCTGAAATCTGAGTGCTTGTTTGGTCAAAAGCCTTTGATTGGATTAAAAGTTGGGATTAATTGTCCTTTTAGATTGCTTGCTGCTTGAAATTTTTTTGTCCATGTGCATTTGAAGAGATTTTTTTTTGTCAAGTTTGTTATTTTTATCTTCATTGAAAGAACGATTTGGGTGTTTGCTGAGCATTTTATTTTCATTGGTTTCTTACTTTTTCTTAGTTCCATCCCTATTTCTTGGTTTCTAACAAAAAAATTTTAAAGACTTTTTCTTTTAAGAAATCATTTATTCAGAAAATATTGGCATTCAAGTATTGAAAGAGAACGAATAGTGAATTTATATTGTTAATGATTGTTTGGTACTACATTTCAAAAAGAGATCGTACATCGTAGTTTGCATTGTTCCAGAAAACTCCTCTTTCCCTACTATAGATAGAATTCATTGAACGGAAGTTTGTATCATTCATTTCTATTTACAGATTGTTGGGTCAGTGTCTTACACAACATTGGTTTCATTTCTTTCTCCCTCTTTCTTAACAAACGACCTTTAATGATATTTCACAACTTTAAAATTCAGCTAGTAACATTTTCTAAGGCTCTTTTGCACCAACATTACCTAGGATAGAGATTTGGAATAGACAGTGAGACACACTCTCCAAAGCGCAAAACAAACAATAGTATCTTGTGATAGAGAGTGTCCAATTCCATTTGCAAAATTTTATCCTGGGAATCCCTTCTCACACAAGGGTCAAACCTGAGGTCGCATTGAGATTGATAGAGTTAATCACCCTGCTTTGTTGATCTCAGTGTAGATATTGCATATATTACGGGGGTCACTTGAAGGTATACCCACAATGATGAGTGGAAGCCTCTCATGTTGATTTCAGACTAGATACCCTGCCCTTGTGTGTGGGTCGGACTGTCGATTATTCCCCTAGGCATCATTGTTGATTGTGGTAACTTTAGTAGCCTATCTTCTTAGCATCTTACACAAGGTGACTGTGGAGGAGTAAGTCTTCATGGTACCTGGAATCGACGTTAGCCAGACTCACTCAGGCTCCTTGGAGGGTATACCCATGATTATGTGTGGGAGCCTGCACCAAGGTGTAAGTCCGTTAAGCAGGTCGTCAACGTAAATTTTCCACCCTAGCCCAACCCCTTCTTGTCTCGACGTCACGACGTTGGATTTCATCACCAACTAGTGACTTTAGAACATGAAGGCCTTGTTTTCCTGGTTTTGATTCATAGATTTTACTAGTGCGTGTTGTTTGTTCTTGTAAGATTGGCCATAGAATTTCTTTTGTGATATTTTAGCTCGATCACCATTGACCCTCCACACTGCTCACGTAGAATGAAAGGACTACCCCCAGAAGATCTGGAAGGTTCTCAACCCTTGCCTACCAACTCACCAGAGGGCTTTCCTTAATAGAGTGAAGTCCAAGACATTGCCACTCCATGAGTGGAAAGAACTAACTCTTTATATCAATTCCGAATTACAGATTCTCTAGAGGGCTTGCGCCTTCCTCCCGACTCTGTGAGACATATTGTTCAAGTGAATTCATCCGGAGAGCTTGTTGTTGAGTCTTATGGATTACCAACCAAACCTTTCATAGGCCCTGAAGGTCAGGATCCTTTTTGGACTATTGGCATATTTATATGAGATCTCTTTGGCTCACGAGAAGGTGTTGATATCACTGTCACACCTGAGCTACTCGAAACATCCGATCCATACGCGATACCTTTTACTACCGCCTATTATTTCCCTGGTTCAGACGCTCAGCCAATCGACCATATCTTGACTATCCCCCTTCAAATGGCCCATTATACAATGGTCCCAGATACTACAAATCTTCACACCGGGAATACGGTGGCTAGCCAAGCCCCCATTGGCACGCTGTTGTCGCCCGGAGTCACCCTTCTCCCCAGATATCATGCGTTGAATGCTTCTATTCCCGTTCCTAGACAAATCCCATCTAGGACTCCTGGATTTTCCAGTCCTTCTGGGAACCATCTTGTTCCATTTTTTATTCTAACACATCCTTGATCCCCTTCCAGAGGGTTTCTTCCATCCCTTATCATAGGAACCAACCCTAGTGGAACCATTTAGTCTTTCACGCCTAATTACCAGATTCCTGTTGGCGGACATTTTCACCCTGGAGGTCAAATCCCAATTGGGACAAAACCTTCGATTGGAGGGAAACCCCCACCTACCCCACCCTCTGGACAGAACATACTTGCAGCCTTGGCCTAGTATTGGAACTAGCTTATCCAAAATAATCCTCAATCGACTGGGGGGAAACAACCTCAAGCTAGCTTTTTCATACTCCCTAGTACGGGTCAACCATATCCAGCTCTGTCCAATTCCATTTGGGGCTTAAATGTTGGACCCAATGTCCCTGTTCAAGGGAACCACCCTAACCAATACAACCCTATAAATCACATGCCTCCACACCAACAACTGAATCTTCCCATATCTTCACATTATATGCAAACTTCTTATGGTCCTACTGGTATACCTATGGGACTTCCTCCCCAAAGTCACCAGTACCCCCACGTGAATAGACAGTTACCCTTCTTAGCCACCCTGGACCTCCCTGATTTGTCTAGAATTTTAAATGATCCTATCCGTCACTCTCCTCAATGGCCCGCCATATCGGAAAAACTACCTTCCGACATTCCTAAGTTCGATGGTAAACCAGGAGAGGACCCGAGCAATCATGTAATGACTTTCCACCTTTGGTGTTCATCCAACTCTTTGTTGGATGACTCTATTCATTTACGTATTTTTTAGCGAACTCTTATAGGTTCCACCGCGAAGTGGTATATAGAATTACCACGAGGTTTCTTCACTGACTTTAACACCCTTGCCATGGATTTCCTCACCCACTACCAGTTACCAATCTGATACAAAACGAGAACTGAAATTTTGAGTTCTTTCAAACAAACCAAAGCCACTCAAATCTCTGATCACATTCATGAGTGGCAATGATGACAACGTCTCATCAAACTCAACCTTCCTGATCAGTTACTAGCAGAATGGTTCACGAAATCATTCGTGAATAACATTGCTCATGACATCGCCATGGGTGGAGTTGTCATAGAATAACAGGTGATCATTCGTGCTCAATACCTTGACCTCGTTTACTCACAAACAGGTACTCTTTACGATTTGCTCCCTGATGCACCTCGTCCTTCTACTACTGCTACTTCAACTACTCCTGCTGCTTCTCATGCGGCTGATGGTGTGATTGGCACTTTCCACGCCCAACCCCACTCTGCACAAGCCTCTACCACCAACCCGAAGTCTGTTGCTTCTAATGTTCAACATGCTCTGTCTCCTACTCCTCCCGTCGGAAATACTTCTGAGGTAAACTCTGTTCAATCTACCCCTGCCAGAAAGAATAAATCTAGAAAAGGGAAGGGTAAGAATAAGGAGGATAAAAATAATCCACAATTTGAGAAGACCAAAACACAACCTGTTGACGATACGGATAAGCGCAAACCCCGATACCCTTGTCTTATCTATGGTGATGATCACTACACTAAGGATTGTCCAAGACGCACCGAGGTTACTAAGTTCCTTCAAGGGACCTCAAAACCGCCTACTCTGGCCATGTTGTCACAACCCTTCCCTTCTCAACAGCAGGCCCAATTGGTCATTCATGACCAACCCTCCCCCTCCACTACATCCTATGTCTTAATGTGTACATGTGATTCAAAGAAGAATGACGTCACACTTACCACTCGAGCCAAAGATTATTCTTCCTCCAAAGATAAGGTTGATGAAATACCTCCTTCCTCGGTCCAACCATTTCCTTTGGCTCCACCTACCAACTATCCTCTTCATCTTGAACGACCGAGCCTAGACACAGTTCTTCTCCCTCCCTCGAAGGGTGTTGTTCGAAAGTTTTCTTTCAATCCTCATACGTGTGCTACCCAGAACTACAATATTGTAGAAGATCTAGCCCAAGCACCATCCGCGATGTCAGCCCTCGAAGTCCTTCAGAGTTGTCCCACACAACGGAAGACATTGTTGAAAGCTATTGGTGGAATCGACCCTACAGATACAAATTTAATAATTTTTGACTTGGAAGATCACATTCCAAGGTTACCCCCTCAAGTCACATTTCAAATACAAGTTATTGTCTCTGACAAGAACATTTGTAGAACAATTATTGATGAGGGTGCCTTGACGTGTGTCATGTCTATTGCCTGATGGAAAGCCATCGACTCTCCTCCCTTAACCGAATCACACAACATGCTCAAAGCCTTTAATGGCTCTAGGTTTAAGACTTATGGTGTCCTCCCTTCATTGCCTATTACGTTAGAAGGAAAAATGGTCAACGTTGAAGTTGAGGTCTTTGACGCTCCTCTCGATTACAACCTTCTACTTGGCCGTAGCTGGATCGATTCCATGCATGCAGTTGTGTCCACTCTTTTCCATGTCGTCGTTTCCCACATCAGGGAAAATTAATTATGGTGGACCAATTGGCCTTCTTTAACTCTGATACACGTACCAACAATGTACCTTTCATTGCAAAAAAACCCCTGGGATATGAGAATGTCGGTGTGGGTCTTCTTAAATATTCCTTGTTGATGGGTACTTTCCCCATTTCGCCACCCACTATTCCACATTCGTCTGTCGCCTCGATCAACATGATTTCCACCTCTGTTCGAGAAACCCCTGCATCTTCTAACCCGTGGATAGTACCCAACCCCGTTGATCATCTTCACTATGGCGACCAAATGCCTTTAAGTTTGGTCGAATCCACTTATCAAGCCATTCAATCGACAAGCGCTTCTACCCCGTCTCTTGGTGATTTATCTCCAGATCCATTCTGTGTCATTTTTCCTATAGACGAGATGATTATGTCTGTTATGTCCATGGAGGATACCCTTTGGGATGATGGACATCATTGTTCCATCCTCTTCCTGGAACAACACACCATTGAGAGTTACCAATGGATCTCTACTCTGTCGACCGTTTTTTTCATTTCCACCGTTCCTGAGTCTACACATGATATGTTCTACAAAGGGAACTTAAGCAATATCTCACCCACCATCCCCCTCGACATATCCATTAAATTTGGAGTTGTTGAAAATGTACATATCGAAGCTTCATGTTCCAATGACGAAATTGTCACCTACAAGTCTCTTTTTCAAGAATTTCGTGACGTCTTCGCATGCAGCTATGAAGAAATGTTGGGTATTGACCCCGACATTGTTTCACATGAGATTAAGACATACCTGGATGCTAAACTCGTATGACAATGCCTTCATACGGTCCACCCACATAAAGCAGCTGCTATCAAGCTTGAAGTTGAGAAACTTCTTAAAGCTGGCTTTATTTACCCTGTGGCTCTAACTGGTTGGGTTTCCAATCTTGTTCTGGTTAAGAATAAACAAGGTATGATCCACGTGTGCATTGATTATAGAGATATTAACAAATCTTGTCCTAAAGACAACTTTCCCACCCCCTTTGTTGACCAGATCGTCGACGATTGTGCCGGGAGTGAAATCTTCTCTTTGCTGGATGGTTTCTCCAGATATAATCAAATCAATATCGTACCCGCCGACCAACACAAGAACTCTTTTATTTGTCCTTGGGGAACTTTTTCCTACTGGAAACTTGCAAGATACCAGATATGTAAAATATGCAGAACAGAAACGAAATGCTAGAAATGACAGAATAACAGTAAAATATCCAGCATAATCTTCACAATACACAGAAATGATATATGAAATAGCAACA
>SNQJ01S0012632.1:69129-82372 GCA_010110895.2 Picea sitchensis | reverse complement strand
AGCGGAAGCTTCTATTAGGTCTTCTTACATCCGCCTTATTCTATTTTATTGATAGGTCTTATTAATATTGACCTTTATTACATCCGAATACATTGATCTACCTATGTGCGGGTTAGGACCTTAACAAAACTACCCTTTGGTTTAAAGAATGCCTCCGCGACTTTTCAACGTGCTATGTCTTATGCCTTTCATGATATAAAGCACATTGTCCAACCATATCTCGATGAACTACCGGCTCATTCCATGCACCGTGTCGATCATCCAACACACCTCCGAGCCATTTTCCTCCGATGTCGGTTTTATTGTATACGCTTAAACACGCACAAATGTGTTTTTTGTGTAGAATCCGATTGAATTCTGGGCTTTATTGTTTCACGTCAAGGGACCAGGGTAGATCCTTTGAAGGTTGAGGCAATTCTCAATCTCCCTCCTCCTTGCTCACTTCGCCAGCTACAAAGTTTTCAAGGGAAGGCAAACTTTCTACGTCGTTTCATCCCAAACTATGCTAAGTTAACCCTTGGATTTACTCAACTACTCAAGAAATGTTTTGAGTTCGTATGGGATACCACTTCCAACAAAGCTTTTGATGCTTTAAAACTGACTTTAACCCGCACCCCACTACTTTTCCCACCCGATTATAGTCGTGATTATTTCTTGTATCTCACAGCCTCGAACTATACCATTGCTATGGTTCTAGTCCAGGAGGATGATTCTCATGACAAACATGTCATTTATTATTTGAGTCGGAGTCTTACGACTACCGAAACCAAATATTTACATGTTGAAAAGTTGGCCTTGGCCACCGTCCAAGCTATTCAACATTTCCGACACTATATCCTTTTACGCAAGACTACTGTGATTTCCAACTGCAACCCTATGCAACACATTCTTGCATGCCAATTGCTAGGGGGAAAATACTCCAAATGGATCGTAATACTTTAGGAGTTTGACTTAGAATTCGAATGTGCTAAGTCCAAGAAATCCTTGGTGTTTTCCAAATTGATATGCGACCTTCCCTATTTCGAGACGAAAAATGTAGTAGAGGATTCATTACCCGATGAATCCCTTTTTCTGATCAGTTCCAATGAACTTTGGTATGGGGATATCATTATATATATATAGACTCAGACTTTCCGGCCTGATTTTTCTAGCACTGACTATCGCCGAATACATTATCAAGCACGACAGTATATTATCCTTAGTGATACTCTTTATCAATGTGGGATTGACTCCATTTTTCGACGATGCCTCACATTTGACGAAGCCGAGAAATCCTTGAATGACTGTCATTCTGGAGCATGTGGTGGTCGCATGTCTGGGTATGCTACTGCCCAGAAGATCTTGCGAGCTGGGTATTTTTGGCCTTCTTTATTCAACGATTGTATTATCACTATCCAAAAATGCCACGCTTGCCAAACCTACAACAAAAAAATACGATCACACCCTGCTCCTCTACACCCTGTAGTATCCGTTGGACCCTTTGCGAAACAGGGTATTGATTTCATGACACGTCACCCTCACTCTATCAGGAGGCATGGATACATTATTGTAGCCGTAGATTATTTTACGAAATGGGCCGAGGAAATGCCTACATTCGACAATACCGGAAAGACCGCAACACTATTCATATTCAATCACATCATTGCTCGGTTTGGTGTTCCTCAAGATATCGTTACTGATCACAGTAGCCACTTCAGAAACTTCATGATGTTAGAACTCACTGAAAAGTTGGGTCTTTTCCATGAAAAATCAACACCCTATTACCCACAGGCCAATGGCCAGGTTGAAGCAATAAACAAGGTCCTCATTACCATGCTTCGACGAATGATAGGGATTCACAAAACTAGTTGGCACACGATGTTGTTTTCATCATTATGGGCTTACCGGACATCCGTTAAATTTGCTACTGGGTTTACACCTTTCCAATTAGTTTATGTTTTAGAATCCATCTTGCCGATTGAATGTGATATATCGTCTCTAAAGCTAGCCGTTGAACTTCTCCCAAACACTTCTACTGAATAAGAACGTCTATTGTATCTTATGCAACTAGATGAAACCCGTTGTGATGCCATCCTAGTTATAGAAACAAAGAAGAAACACATCAAAGACCAATATGACAAGCATGTCAAGCCATGTGTTTTCTTTGAAGGTGATCTTGTTCTCCTTTATGAACAAGATCGATATGTGCTAGGAGACAGAAAATTTGAGGCTATGTGGCGAGGTCCTTATATTGTCAAACGAGTGTTGGAGAAAGGAGCCTATGAGTTCGTGGACTACGATGGTATCCCTTTGAGTGAACCCATAAACGAGCTTTACTTAAAGAAGTACTATGCTTAGATCATTTGTGCATGAGTGCTTGTATTTTATTGTATCATACTTTTTGTATGTTACTTTAGTGTGCTTTTTCATTATTTGGTTTGTTCCCTCGACCGCTTATCTTGCGTTGTGCTTGGTTTCCAGATGTCGGAGTCTTTGCTACTCCACATTGGCTTCACCGATGGCGCTAGTCATAGTACTCATAACCTTGCTTCTGCTTCATGGGCAATTTATACACTTACAAACGAACTTATTATTCTACAAGGTGTTTGCCTTAGTCGTGCGACCAATAATATCGCATAATATAACGTCGTCATCGAATTATTGACTAATGCTATTTCGCTTGGTATCTGCCACCTGGTTATATGACTTGATTCATAGCTAGTAGTGCTATAGTTAAGTAATGTCTATGCTATCCAAAGTCCTACTTTATTGCAGGTATATCTACGAATTCGCCTCTTGGAACGTCATTTTGATTATATCGAATATCAACACATTCCTAGATGTCTAAATACATTGATTGATGCTTTAGCTAGTTATGTGTTAGACATATATCTAAGACTTTTATAAAAATCAATCACACATCACATGTATCATACAAAACAAAATAAGCCAGTAGAAGCCGCATTTATATATATAATGATAAAATAATTTACAAAAATCTTTTGTTAAGGACCAAAATATCAAAATATATGAAGCCCATGGCTTCTACAAATTAGCATCATGGATGATGCTCACGGTAACATACAACTTCTCGGGCTACCCTATAGAGCAGTCAACTAAGAGACTCAAACACGTCCATATTATGGCGTTGATAGCGCCTTGGGATCTCCCCAATAGCGATGTCCGAGACATTTGCAGTCAGTCCCTCTAAGTTCTATTCAATTGCCTCGTAGTCCTCAACATCCCATCTTGCCACTGGAGCCACTTCTCCTCATCTCTAAATGGGTGATGTTCCTGGAGGTCGATACGGCCCCACATCTGTGTTGTAAAAATAATTTTTTTGATTAGTCCTTGGATCAAAGACATAAAAACATTTTATATAATAAAATTTGCAAAAACATTAAAAAATAACAAAATGTGTACTTCTTACCTAAGTCACCCCACTGAGCATCCTCAGGAAAAACCAAATCTGGATCTCCTAAAAAATCCAAGCCAGCATATGCGTAGTCATCGATCATCAGCATCTGGGGCCTCAACCAGTCAAAAAATGAATCGTTATATTTGATTAGAGGCCCTACTACGTTTCGATCCATGAGGTCACACCACCTCAGCATCCTCAGATCGTGTGGGGCTGGTAAACTCCAATCTACCTGTAGACATAGTAGTGGAACCCTCTCAAGGAAGAATGACACCAAAAGTGACCCGTACCCAAACTATTTCAGGTTACCCCTTCTGCGCTTTGTCAGTTGCCTCTTCATACTGCGGAGAACCACGTCCAACAAGTTGAAAAACTGAGGCTTTGTGCATTCTATTTCATATTGGAAATAGCTCTGGAGAGCCATGTGTGGAGCAGCGCTCTCGGCCATGCGTGAAATGGTGAACAAGATAGTCTGCAAGGTCAGATTTTGGACACCCCAGATGGTGACTTTACCCTTTCTTATCTTTGCCTCAGGAACACAATATTGGGGAACATACTTGCTCATAGGAAGTCCACCGCCTCTACCTCCGGTCAGAGTAGCATGATATCCACGCCATGAAAACTCTGTCATAAAGTAGATGTACTCGATATCTAGTGTGAGAATGTGGACCCCTACATGAAATACCTATTGATCCACATCCCACATGTCGACCAGGTACTCTAACAATCTGAGTTGGGCTCTCATGCTCGGGATCCTGAAATTTTTTAAGAGCCCACATTCCTGGAGGGCAACAACTGTACCTAGATCATTTTCAGTAATGGAATCATCCTCCTCGTGTTATATTTCCCTCCATTCCAACATCGTGATGATCAACACCTGCAATGGAGCCATGAGAAGGAAGTTAGCAACTTGTTCTAACCTCCTGCATAATTTTTTATTGAGAAAAAACTTGCATGAAAATCCAATTTTCAGCCCTCGCTGGTGAAGCTTGCACATAGTGCGAGATTCCCGTAGGTGCACTGAAGCCCAACTACGAGAACCTTAGATTCTCACAGGTCCCGAATGGCCCACTTACAAGAATGCCTGAGCGCACCCTCCATCCTCAAAATGGACTCAAATACTTAAATTTGCCAATAAAAATAAATTTTAATCCATGAAAAAGTTGAAGAATCAGAAGATTACCTCGTTGGCCAAAACCATTTGCCGAATGATCGCTTGTACCTCCCGCAATCGAACAAAGAAATTTGGGAAGAAAAGAGGTGTGTTGGACAATTTTTTGACAAAGAAACAATGAAATGGTAAAAAGGGCTTTTCACCCATATTTATTCACTTTTTTACTATTTCTTATTGATTTTTTATATTATTTATATTATTTTGTTTAAAAACCTAATACGCTAATAGCCTTGTGAGTATGGTTTTTTCGCAGGTAGGTGACCTAGAGGCCTGAACGATGGTGTACGAGTATTTTTTCCTTTTTTTGTCACATGTACGAATACCTTTTTAGGGTTTTGTAGGAAAAACCTCGAGCTTAGTCTTCGTTCGTTCTCGCGCTTGAAAATACATGAGAATGCAACTGAGTATACTTTTGTTGTCTTTTCATACTCATTATGGTAACATGAAAACAACGAAAATAAGGGAGTATCCTTTAAGCTCTTTTCACGCTCCATAAAAACAAAAAGATTAGTGATCTTGTTATTTTCACGCTCGTAAAAGTATTTGAAGAAAACGTTCTATGAGCGGTAGTTTATCACTTTTTTGGTCTCGTCGATCTAATTTATGAAAAAGGAACTGGGAGAGTTCTCTTTAAGTATTTTTTAGACTCTCAAAACATGGAAAACCTCTGAGTTTTCTATATTTTGACTCGTTAAACAAACATTGAAAGGCCCTTTATGGGACCGAACCACTCCTTCCTAGGGTTCGTTAAATGTACTCTGAGGGACTCATTCGAAGGATGAGCTTATATCGACAAGCATATGTTATCCTCCTCAAGCTTATGTAAAAATAAAGAGGTACTCGCCAGAAATGGTGGGGGAAATTTTGGGAAAGGGATGTGTTTTAGTATTTGTATTAATGGTAGTAAGCATCGCTCTTGAAAATGACACCCCCTATTCGTCATTTGAATCCGGGTTGGGAAATCCATTTGTCTCTTGTTTGACTTACTACAAGGTCATATCTTGGGTCGTCTTTGAGTCAATGCTGCCAAGACCATTTTCGTGTCGTTAATATGTTCAAGAGAAGCCCAAACAAGCCCTCCATTGAGTCGACCATCTGCAGTTGTCAATTCTTACCATGTTGACCTTCCCTGTGTCTGTTTCAAATCATATTCATACTTTGAATTACCCTCAAAATCTATTACTTATTTCATGTCATTGATGGGGGACACATCAAGGCCCTCCTGTGACGAGTCTTTTTCGTCGACTCCAACTCATTATCCGGGAATAAGACTTAGAAATCATTTAGTACCCTAAAACCTGCATGCCTTAATGGCAGGTCTCTTTGCTTTCGAAAGTGGATTCACATCAGTGGTCATTGATTGAGAGATTCCGCCGAGTGTTTGACTTCAGCTCATTTATTCACATTCGTTCGGTTTGTACTTAGGTACCTTAGGAGTCATTGACATCAATGGTGATTTCCCTCACACTTGTTAACGGTTTTCATCAATGACAGGTAATCAAGTGGTTTCTACCATGTTCGACTTCAACACATGTAATCACATGGCTAGATTCGTACTTTCAAACGACGGGATTGAAGACCCTGAGTCTCATCTTTTTTGGTCCAGGTTGCAATGGAGTATTTATGATTTGTATCGACACATAGATCCACTTTGTATGTCGCGTGGATATGTCCTAATCTGAGTCTTCTAACATAGATCCACAATGTATTCATGGTGGCTATGTATCATTTTGATGACATGGATCCATAGTGTATGATTTTGTTCATTCGTGGTCTGAGCATGGGAATGCCTATCTCAGAATTGGTATTATATTCTGCAGATGCTTGATTGTTTGCAGGTTTCTGATTAGGCGTGCTCCTTGTTTCTCACACACACATGCATTTTACAAAGTATTTCGGCTGTCACGAGTCCCAGCCTCATACTTTGGGGGGCATTCTGTTACACATTATTTTGGTCACTCTGGTGATGCCTCTACAGTTATGTGTTTAGGCTCTCATAAGGACCTTTTTCCTAAGAAAAGTGATTGTTATCTTCTTCTACAAAACATATTTTTAAGATGAGTTCGCAGGCTACATGTATTGTAGGGTGCAAAAAATCTTGATTCTCACATGCAACCCTATACTTGGAGTGCGATATGTTCGTAGTCTGCTCTATAGGTAGGGTGTGAACCTACTTCAAAGCTTAAAATGAAGAGGAAGTTATGAAGGTTCTAGAAGAGGATCTTCTAGAAAATGAGTTGGCATTCGCATGGTTGGCATCCTACTAACTTCTCAGATTTAGTGGGATCATCCTCATCCCTTTAACCATCTCTCCTTCTCCTATATAATGAAAGGTTTCTCAAGGAAGAGGTTAAGCAAGATTGAATAAAGAATTGACGAAAGAATAGATTTAGGATTATGTGAGGAATCTTGTTTGAATTGATGCTTGAGACCTCCATTTGCCTATCAAGCCACAATAGATATTCTTCATGCAAGTGTGGAGAAAGTGTGTGTGTTGGAACAAAGGACCATCGAAAGGAAGCTTGCAACATCAAGGAAATATGGTTGTATCTTCTGCTTTCATTTAATATAAATACAGTGGCATGTCCCTTTCCCATAAAATCACTCTTATTTTATTACATGACTCCTTGATCACATGTTTAGGTCTTCATTGAATATATTATTGTTTCTTTCACCTTGGTCGANTCTAGAAAATGAGTTGGCATTCGCATGGTTGGCATCCTACTAACTTCTCAGATTTAGTGGGATCATCCTCATCCCTTTAACCATCTCTCCTTCTCCTATATAATGAAAGGTTTCTCAAGGAAGAGGTTAAGCAAGATTGAATAAAGAATTGACGAAAGAATAGATTTAGGATTATGTGAGGAATCTTGTTTGAATTGATGCTTGAGACCTCCATTTGCCTATCAAGCCACAATAGATATTCTTCATGCAAGTGTGGAGAAAGTGTGTGTGTTGGAACAAAGGACCATCGAAAGGAAGCTTGCAACATCAAGGAAATATGGTTGTATCTTCTGCTTTCATTTAATATAAATACAGTGGCATGTCCCTTTCCCATAAAATCACTCTTATTTTATTACATGACTCCTTGATCACATGTTTAGGTCTTCATTGAATATATTATTGTTTCTTTCACCTTGGTCGATTTGTGTCATTGTAGATTTGATATCTCAAGGCTACCAAAGTGAAGCAGGGACAACAAAGACATAAGGAAGCGATATCTATGTAATTTATTCCTTTCTCGATGATAAATTCATTGATTGTGACTTAGGGGAAGTTTCATGTCCTGTCCTATTTTGTTCTAGATCTAGGTGGATCTAGGGAGATCTGTCAATGTCCCCATATACCGATTTATCCGATAACAAGGTTGTTGTCTGCACTTCCTTTTCTGAACCCTATCTGTTGTAGATATTTATCTAGTCTAGAGTACCATGCTCTAGCATCGTGTTTTAGATCATACAATGCCTTCTTTAATTTACACACATAATCTACGTTCTCCGACAACTGAAATCCTTCTGGTTGTTCAATGTAAACTTCTTCTTCAAGTTCCCCATTCAGAAAAGATGATTTCACGTCCATATGATACACTTTAATATTCTTGGAGCATGCATAAGCTAGGAGCAATCAGATTGCTTCCATTCTGACAACTGGAGAAAATGTCTCTTCAAAGTCAATTCCTTCAACCTGTGTGTATCCTTTACATACCAATCTAGCTTTGTTCCTTGTAACCTTTCCATCTTCATTCAATTTATTTTTGAATACCCACTTTGTGCCAATCACATTCTTATTCTTTGGTCTTGGAACCAATTCCCAAGTGTCATTATTCTCTATTTGATCCAATTCTTCATCCATGGATTTATTCCAAAATTCATCCTTGTTGGCCTCTTCAAAACTGTTTGGTTCAATTGTAGATGAGAGTGCTAGGTGCATTTGTTCTGGCGAACAGATTCTTCTTCTAGTCTCAACTCCTGCATCTTTGTTTCTGATAATCTAATCTGAAGGATGACTCTTCTGTACTCGTTTTCTAGGTGTCTTTGGAGGCACTTGTTGAACTTTCTCTTCTACTTCTGTCTGATCCTCTTCATCTTCCCTTTCTACTTCTTCTTCATATTTTGTTTATTCATTGTAAAGTTTCTCCATTGATTCATTTTCTTCTTCCTTTAATTCCCATCCACCTGTTTCATCAATTGTTACGTTGATTCTTTCCACAACTTTGTTCAACCTTAGATTGTAACAATTGTATTCTTTCCTTGTACTTGAGTAACCAATAAGTACTCCTTTGTCCACATGAGAGTCAAACTTTCCCATTCTGCCATCTTCTCTTTTGATGTAGCATTTGCTTCCAAATACTCTGAAGGGCTTCACATTTGCTGGTATTCCTTTCCATAGCTCGTAGGGATTTTTTTCAGTGGTGTTTCTAAGCATTACTATGTTTTGAATGTGAACCTTTGTATGAATTGCATGTGTCAAAAAGATATTTGTCAATTTGGAATCCATTAAAATTGTTCGAGCCATTTCTTGTATTGTCCTGTTCTTTCTTTCAACAAATCCATTCTATTGAGGTGTCCTAGCAACAAAGAATTGTCTTTTTATTCCATGCCTGTTGTAGTATTCCATAAATTCCTTTAAAGTGAACTCTCCTCCATTATCAGATCTCAAACATTTGACTTTTGA
Organism: Picea sitchensis; assembly: GCA_010110895.2. Taxonomy (NCBI): domain Eukaryota; kingdom Viridiplantae; phylum Streptophyta; class Pinopsida; order Pinales; family Pinaceae; genus Picea; species Picea sitchensis. The sequence continues at coordinate 73,127 of SNQJ01S0012632.1, read as the reverse complement.
ATACATTTCATTTTCAACCATTGCCTTATAGACCTTGAAGTTTTTAAAATCTTGTGACTTATTCTTGAGAAAGCAAACTACAATCATTCTTGTATAATCATCAACTAATAACATAAAATATTTCTCACCTTTTAAACCCTTTGTTGTAGTTGGTCCAACTAGATTAGTATGCACAATTTCCAATGGTATTGTCGTTGAATATTCTTTTGATTTAAACATGGTCTTCATTTTCTTTCCTTATTGACAATGCTTTCATAAAGTGTTGGTCGGTTTCGTAATCTGAGGCATTTCTCTAACTGATTCTTTTTTGCTGAATTTGACAAGGTTATCAAAGTGTATGTGACCCATTCTTCTGTGACATAGCCAAATTTAATCTTCCTTTCCTAGACAACACTTTTCATTTCCAATTTCACTTAGTACATATATGTTTCTTGAAGTTCTTGCAGTCGTTGCAATAAATTTTCCTGAAACTTCTTTTACTATCTTGCACTTTTGTGAATCAAAAATAACTTTATGACCTTGGTCACACATTTGACTCACATTGAGAATATTATGTTTCATATCTTCTACTAGTAGAACATTTTCTGCCTTGTTATTCTTGTTTCCAATTCCGATCGTGCCTTTTCCAATGATTTTAGCAGAATCATCATTTCCGAAGGAGACTGATCCATTTATTTCCTTTCTTAATGTAAGAAACATGTCTTTATCACCTATCATGTGTTTTGAACATCCACAGTCAACATACCAACCACGTTTCTTCTGCTTAGCTTGTAAAGTGAGTGTGCATTCTTCATTTCTATACCGATTCTTCTTTCTTATCCAATTTCTCTTATGAGGTTCCTGTTTGTGACTGTTGTTGTTATGTTGTGGTTCTCTAGGAGGAATTGTCATTCTGAAATATTTGGCCATGTGTCCAAATTTGTTACACTTGTAGCATTCCACTTCAGTGCTCAATGATTCAAACCCGTTGTAACTTCTTCTCCGTGTTTCACTGGGCCTTATTGGATAACTCTTTTGTGTATGACTTTCAAATTTGTTTATGTTCCTACTGTTAGCTCTGCAATTCATAGCTTTATGTCCAAAATTATTACATGCATAACATAAAACAAAAAATATAGTTTGATACCTGGGAGTTGAATATCTTCTGAAAGAGTCTCTTCTAAATCTTTCTTCTTCCCCAGGCCTATGTATCGGTCGTTGATTCTGAAATATGAATCTTCTTGGTGGAGGAGTGTCACTGTAATCTTCTTTGTAGGTCTTCATATCCCCTTTGATTGTTTCTGCATAGATTTTTGGATATGTTTGTTGTTCTGTTGTTTTGGAGCTTGTTTCCTTTTCTGTCTAATTGTATCCTAGTATGGACTTGTCATGATGAGGCTTTTGACTGTTGATAATGTCATCCAAAACTTTTGAGTTGTTCTGCATATTTTTCTTTCGAAGATCCTTTCTTATTGTGACAATATTTGCTTCCAAATTTCCAATGATCCTGTCTCTTTCTTCTAGTTGTTCTTTGAGTGCTTCTTCAATTATTTTATCTTCTTCTATTTAAACCTTCAAATTTCTGATCGTTTGTTCTAGTTCATGAGTGTCTTCTTTCTTGTCTAGTTCCGCTTGTAGCTTCTTGTGTTTCTTATTTCCTCTTCTTATAACTTCTATGGCACATAACAATTCTTCTTGGTAGTTGACTTATGCCTCTTCATATTCTTCCTCGGCCGCTTCATATTCTTATTCGATGTCTTGTTTGTTAGAGTCTTCTACTACCATGAATATAACTCTTTATGTCTCACTCTCACTGACTTCATCTTCATCTGATGATGAGATGTCTTCTTTGGTGCATAAGATTTTCTTGAAAACTTTCTTTGTGGTTCTTTTTCCTTTATTTGTTTGTTTTCTATTTGAGTAATCTTCATCATTCCTCTTATTTTTATTATGAAGACATTTGTTAGAAAAATGACCAATACCATCCCAATTAAAACAAATCAAAGGAAACTTACCTCCATATCTATCGATGGTTCCCTTGGTCAATCTTTTGACGAAGTTGGCCACTTCTTCATCATCTTCCGATATGTCACTGCTGCTGCTATGTTATTTTTCATTTTTCTTTCGCTTTTGCTTTGTCCTTTTGGATTCTTTGAAAGCTGCTTCTTTTATATCTGGATTTTACTATTCAGTTCTCATTTTATATTTTGTGAAGATTCCATATAGTTCGTCCATGCTTATTGAGTCGAGATATACTCTTTCTTCTAGTAATGATATCTTAGGGTCAAATCTCATAGGAAGAGATCTTAGTACATTTTCAAAAATTACAGATTCTTTGATTTCTTCTCCCAATCCTATGATTGCATTTACTATTTGATAGACTCGTAAGAAATAAGCTACAATATTCTCATCTTCCTTCATCTTTAGTTGTTTGAACTGAGCTCTGTAAGTTTGAAGCTTTGGTGCTTTGACTTTTGAGTCTCCTTCATAAATATTTTGAAGTTTTTCCCAAATATTTTTAGTAGATTTACAACGTATACCTTTGGTGAATACCAATTCAAAAATACCATTCAGAAGTGCAGTTGTGGCTTTGGAATTATTTTGACTGAGTTTTATTTCTCTTTCATTTGTCGGTGGAATTGTTGGTTCTTTGTATCCATTTACAACTGATTGCCAAACTTTAAATCCCTGTGCCTATATATATGTTTTCATCCTTCTTCTCCAAAATGCATACTTCTATACATCAAACTGTGGTATTCCATTTTTATACATGTTGTTTCTCTCCATGATCTACCTTTAGTGGTTAAACTGATTTTTGAAGGAAACTGCTCTGATACCAATTGTTGGATTACTTAGAGAGGGAGTGAATCAGTAATAGAGAATTTTAATCCTTTTTAACCATATAATGCAAGTTTTATATCAATGTAGCATTATCATCCAATAATTGTAGAGTAAATAAAAAATGAACAAATGAGAAATCATACACATACACAATACACTAGTGTTTTTACGTGGAAACCCAAAGTGGGAGAAAACCACATAATTCTTTTTATTATATGTCTTGAAGAATTACATTCATTGGAAGCACCAACTTCCTTTGTTTTCCAGTTGTAACTGGAAGGATTCTCCAACCCCCTAGTTTCTCAGGCTACAACATGAAGGAAACTCCAACTCCCCAATTATCTGGCTACAACCAGAAGGAGGCTACAACCCCCTATGTTCTTTGGCTACAACTGAAAGGTGGCTACAATCACCTATCCTTTCCTCGTAAAACCTCCCTGACGTAGAAGTAGAATGATGGAACCACTGTCACACTATCACTCTAAGATATACCACTGTACAACTGTACCAACGTATACCACTGAACTACATCCAACCTGTACAACTTCCCTGCAATCAATATGTACTTGAACTGAACATGTATCAACTAAATACAATAGATACATGACATGTAGTTCTACAACATGTGTATGTACGGACCCTATCTGTTATGCAACCCGCGTATGTACATGACCAAACTGTTATGCATCCTGCGTATGCCTTTTGAAAACTAGGTTTTTATTTCTTCTGAAAACTTTCGACCCTCTGCAACTTCTTTCACATAGATCTACAACCTGTCACTGTATCCAGACTGTAACTGTACCCTGTTCATGCATCCTCATACACAACCTTTACCCAAAGCATATATCTCTCTCTCTAGTCATGTGCCATATAGGTGTGTGTAATCATGAACAAGTATAATAACCCTCACGTGATCTAGCCATCAAACCCTTTATAATATTAAACCTCTCAACACATCAACCACTTCATAAATACAAGCTCTCAACCATGTACCAGAAAAACCCTTAGGCATATGCCAAGAAATACAAGATGTGCCTCAACTCTAACAAGAAGTATCAATGATAAATATACCAGCACTGTATTTTTGTAGATCTCACTTATACAGAAGATCCCATGTGGCCTCTAGTCTCTCTAGGTAGAATCCTCAAATCTCCATAACCATTTCTCATGCATACATC
>SNQJ01S0012632.1:16821-61147 GCA_010110895.2 Picea sitchensis | reverse complement strand
GAATGCGATGCCTTGAAAAATGGAATTGGTGTTGTCCTAATGCAAGAAGGAAGGCCCCTAACTTTTGAAAGTCAACCACTCAAGGGAAAGGACTTACACAAACCCATTTATGAGAAGGAAATGATGGAAATACTACATGCATTGAAGAAATGACATCCTTACCTAATAGGTAGGCACTTCAAGGTCAAAACATATCACGATAGTTTTAAATAATTCTTGGAACAAAGACTATCTTCAGAACACCAACAAAAATTGGTGACCAAGATATTGGGTTATGATTTTGAAATCGTCTATAAAAAAGGGAAGAAAAATGTTGTGGGAGATGCACTCTCAAGAAAGGATGAATATGTTGAGGCCTTTCTCTGTGCTATATCGATCATCCAACCCGATTGGATAATAGAAGCAAGGGATGAATGGAAGAATGACAAAAAAGTGTGGACTCTCATTCAAAGGTTGCAGCAGGATTCTAGTGCATCAGATACATTTACATGGAAAAATGATTCACTATGGTACAAAGAGCACTTGTATTTATGTAAGAACTCCCAACTCAAACAAAAGGTACTATTGGAATTGCATAGCTCTCCAGTAGGAGGGCACTCGAGATTTTTTAAAACCTACCATAGGGTCAAGAAGGATTTTTTTTGGGATGGCCTTAAAACTGACGTTTAAAGGTTTGTCGTAGAATGTTTGGTTTGCCAACAAAATAAGGTGGAAACAATGAAGACCCGAGTCTTTTACAACCATTAGCCATCCCAAGTCGGTGTTGGGAGGAGGTTTCCATGGATTTCATAACAGGGTTACCAAATTCTGAAGGAAAGAGTGTCATCATGGTGATTGTTGATAGACTCACCAAGTACGTACACTTTTTTTCACTCTCTCATCCCTTCAAATCCAGTACAGTTTCCACCGCATTCATGGAGACAGTTCAAAAGATACATGGCAACCCAAAGATTATTGTAAGTGATAGAGATCCCATCTTCACTGGACATTTTTGGATAGAATTATTTTCTTGTTTGGGTACTCAATTGGCTCACAGCTCATCCTATCATCCTCAATTTGATGGACAAAACGAGATAGTGAACAAATGTCTAGAAGGCTACCTTTGTTTCTTTGTCTCTGATAAACAAACATAATGTTTCATATGGTTATCCTTGGCAGAATGGTGGTATAACATTTCCTTTCATACTACAACAAAAATGACACCATTTATGGCACTCTATGGATACCAACCTCCTTCTATCACTTATTCTCTAAAAGAAAAATATAAGGTTCAAGCAGTGGAAGATCACATCGAGCATCAACAACAAGTTATCCAAATCTTAAAGGACAACCTGACCATGGCACATAATTGCATGAAACAAAAAACAGATCAACATCGTAGTGACAAAAGTTTTGAAGTAGGGGATTGGGTGTTTTTAAGACTACAACCATACAAACAGATGTCCCTCAAGCAAGCCAAGAAGAATAATAAATTATCACTAAAGTACTATGGCCCTTATAAGGTGTTGCAAAATATTGGTACTATGGCATACAAATTGGAGTTGCCTGCATCTTCATGAGTACACCTATTTTTCCATGTTTCATGCTTAAATAAGGTTATAGGTGACAAGATCCCAGTTCAAACTATATTTCCAGAACTTGACAAGGAAGGAAAAATCATATTGGAGCCTGAAGCCATCACTGACACAAGAAATCGCCAACTGAGGAATAGATCCATTTCAAAGTATATCGTTAAATGGAGGAAACTACCGGCTGAAGATTCCACTTGAGAAGATGAGTCTTTTATGTAGAAGCATCCAGAGTTACTCAAGCATTGCGGACAACACTTGTCTCAAGGGGAGGGGCCCTAAATAGTGTCTCATTACCCCTTAATTGGAGCATATTACATTAGTAATGTTATTTTATTTATGTCGACTTGAGTCCATTAGTTGTAATTGTACCTCTTAGTCTCCTGTATATACCAAGGATACATTTTCATTTGGAATCATATTGTATTTGGACATTTATATGGGGTATAAGGAGTTTCCCCCCTAGAAGAGGCTTATTACCTGAAATTTTCTCTTTTTCAAGGCGTTGAGTACTTATTCTGAGGTTTTTCTATGCTATATTGATATTTGGTTCTTAACAGATGTATAATGTAATGTGTTTTTTCTTTGAATTGTTCTCCTCCTTGTAGTAAAGACTTGCATATGGAATAAATTCCATTCCATTGTTATACTCTTTCCTTGTGTCTTGATGTGATGAGCATTAAATATTTTCTTCTGATGTTGGATGAGACAATTGGAGTTTAGAGAATGTTACCTTTGTTGCATACTTGTAGATCTGGCATCCAACCTTTTGAACATTTATTTGATTCTTGGAATCATAGAAACATATCATATAGGCATGATGATAATCATTGAACTTGAAAATTATGCAAAAGTGAGTCATTGGATTTTTTTATTTTCGTTCCTTGGAAATCTCTTTTAAAGAATCAAAGGATAAATTATGGCGTGAAAACTAATTTTCTTGACCATACATACATACATGTGTGTATATGTGTGTGTGTGTGTGTGTGTGTGTGTGTGTGTGTGTGTGTGTGTGTGTGTGTGTGTGTCTGTGTCTTCATGCATGCATGCATTTATGTTATTTGATATGGTTAAAGTTTCAATCTAAGTTGAAAGTATCAATATTTTCAATGAAATCCAATTGTCGTCCCTAAAGCTTGAGATGAACTCTTCTTGTGTAGATTGAACCCATGTCCATTGACCAAACAAAGAGTTTTGTCTTCATCAATTGTTTTGATTTTCACTTATCCATTGTCAAAAAAAGTGTCAATTTCATATGGTCCTAGCCATCTTGTTTTCAATTTTACCTTGAAATCCTCCAAACTAGAATCATAGAGTAAATCCTAATATCCTTCCTTAAAATTCTTGGTATTAACAAATTTATCATTCTAGTTGACTCTTTGTTTTTGAACGAATTTAGTATGAAACTAGGCTTGCTATCTAATTTCATATAGTGCATTGAGTTGATTAATTATTTCAGTTTATGTTGTAGAGAGATCGAGGTCTTGTTCTAGAGTTTTCATTAATATTATGATTTCAAACTCAATAGAGAGCATGGTTACTTTACCATAAAACAATTCATAGAGTGTGAATCCTATAGTTTTCTTCCAAGTGACATTATAAGCCCATACTACTTAAGTTAATTTGTTGGCCTAGTCCTTTCTATGTTGCTTCATTGTTTTTGCATGTTAGAATTTTTTCCAATTCTATGATGGTAACTTCCTCTTGACCATTTTCTTGTGGATGGTATCTAGTTGATTTATTATAGTGGAATTTGTACATATCCATCAAATTATCAATGAGTTTGGATGTAAATTGGGATCCTTGATCAGTGGAAATCTCCCTTGGAACACCAAACCTTGCAAAAATATTGTCATAAAAAAATTGGCCACCTTTTCTTATATTTCACTCTTCAATGAATTGACTTCTACCCACTTTCCAAGGTAATCTGTAGAAACTAAGATATATTATACTTGATTTGAAGGTGGGGGCAATGATCCCTACAAGATATAGTCCCCATTTTTCAAATAACTATATTGATATTTGAAGTTGTAATTCCATATCACCTTATTTAGTTGTATTGCCCATATAGTAACACTCATTACCCCTGGAAACATACTCTGTAGGATCCTTATGTAGTGTAGGACAATAGTATCCTACATGAAGAACTTTGTTCAATTTCCTCTTTGTAGCAAATTTTCCCCACGTGGTTCATCACAAACATCATGTAGAATATCATAAAAATTAGTCTTCTCTAATGCAATAATGAAGTACATGGTATGGTCCAACCTTGAATAAGCATGCCTTTATCCAAGTGAATGAGGAACTTCACCTAATACATTTTTGGTGCCATTTGTAAGAGAAGTGTGGTGGAAGTGTTGAGCAAACTTTCATACATCAAAGTAGTTAGCTATATCAGCAAACCAAGGGGTTTGGGTTTTCATTGAGATAGAAAACAATTTCTCATGTAGAAAAGAATCATTCATTGCTTCTTAATCTAAACTATTAGTCAACCTTGATAAGAAATCGGAAACAATATTTTTCTTACCAGGATTATCAAGTATAGTTAGATCAAAATCTTGTAGTAGGAATAACCATCTAATTATTTGACCATCCAAGACTATTTTTTCATTAAATAATGAATTGTAGAATGACAAGTGTGCACAAAGAGTGGATAACCAATAATGTAATGTTGAAATTTCTTAATTGCATATAGTACTACAAGGAATTTTTTCTTTGTGAATGTATAGTTCACCTCTACTCCTTAAAGTTTCTTGTTGATGAAATAAATTGCGTATGGTTGTTTACATTCTTTCTTCCTGATGATTTCTATTTTGGCTTTATCAAAAGAATCAATGTGGATGTGAAATGGGAGTTTCTAGTTAGGTCCTTGCGACACTAGTGTAAAACCTAACTTGTCCTTCAAGAAATCAAATTCCTTTTGGAATTGAAATGTCCAAATGAACTCAATATTTTTGGAAAGTAGGGTGAACAATGGTGCTTCTATTTTATTGAAATGCTTAATAAACCTCCTATATTATCTAGCATGGCCAAGGAAACTTCTAACATCCTTTTTTTTTTAGGTCTTGATAAATGATGAATGATAGTTATTGATGTAGGAGCATCGTCAGCAAGTGTGAGTGGAGGACAACTCGATATACACCAGCACACATTTTGAAGAAATTTTGAAATTTTGAAAGCAAACACATCAATGTAATCTCTGGGAGGATGTAATTGCTTTTAATGTTTTGGGGATTGTAATATAGATATTGAGCGTTCGCCCTCATCTGTCGGTTGTGGACATTTATTGTAATAAATGTAAAGTAGATGGTAGTCTTTAATTTCGATAATATATCTTAAGGTTGTAGGAGGGAAAACTCAAGAAGACTCCCTCGTAGATGTATTGTATTATCATTCTCATTGTAAGGGGTAGTAGAGAAAGAGAGCAAGAGAGAATAGGAGAGTAGAGAAGAACGGAGACTGTAGAAGTTGTATGAGAAGATAATTGTTTCTATTGAACCATGTACATAAGCACTTGAATTAATATAAGAATGATTTGATCCAATTTCATGGTGTATTATGAATGTTGCGTGTATCTATTGAATGGTATGTTTACAGTTTTCTTATATTCTATGGTATGCATTTGTTTCAATGCCATATATGTGTGATTTCATGTTGAATGTATGAATTCTGTGAGGAGAGTATGAGTTTCAATTATTTCTCTTCTTGACAATTCCTGCAAGGAGTGTAGTGGAAGTCCGCAAGGAGTGCATCGATGAATTTCTAAGTTTATCTCAAAAAAAAAACTTAGGAGAGATAGTGTTCATTTATACCAGTAGAAGTGCAGGTATAGTACAAGGCCATGCAAGGCATGCGTAGGCTGAGGAGATTCTTAGACTTTTCCAGCCCAAGTGAGTGGTTGAAGAAATTTTGTCGCAAGGAGTGCGCAGAGTTGGAGTGTTCGAATAATGAGAGGTTATTGTGGAAGCCACAAGGAGTGTGCGCATGATTCCCTATAATCCTTGAGTTTGCGGCAAGGATCAAGCTCAAGAAGGATAGAGACTTGGGGAAGTTAAAAGGAGGACAAAGGTCAAAGTCACCCTGACAAACCAAGCTCAGGAGGGATAGAGAGTCATCGATCTAAAGGAAGATCGAACCATTGTTTTCTTTTGTGGGAAAGAGATTTCGAAAATTGGGAAGTCGGGAGTCAGAGGTTCGAAGGAGAGAGCCATATTCCAACATCATGGAATATGAAGTATGGATTCACGGAGAGTAGATCTGGACCATTGGATCACGGGAGATAGTGGAACGTCGATATAGCATGAGTAGAACTCGGGGTTTAGGGTTCATAGGAAAGGAGGCGAGTTAGCTTTTGGCATTTGCGAAGTGAGAAGTCCCAAAGTATTTGGGGATTTGGGCCCCAAGTCATAGTTGGAGGTCACACCATCGGAGGATAAAGGGAGGATCTAGCATTTGCTAAGATCTGATTTGGATTTCAGAGATTGGAAGAGTCGGGGAGACTCGCATTCAAATATTGGAGGTCACGAAGTCATGAAGTGCCTTTTGGTTAGGATCGTGGTCATAACCAGTGGTCGCGTGGGTAGGAAGATTACTCCTAGTGCTTATTTTCTCGGGTGTAGTTTTGTAAAAGGACCTATGGATTTGTTTTCGTGGAGGTTCCAACAGGGACCTGGAGAGTTGCTTTAGCTCGAGAATAGAGAAAAATCCATAGACCTAGAGGTCAACAGACCCTGCTGAGGTAGGGGGATCTCTGTCAGGTGGTATCATAGCTAAAAACTATTGTTTTTTGTAGAGAGAATAAATATGACAGTTGTGGTTTGAATTATGTGTGGACAGGTTCAAACAATGTCGCCAAGGAGATGTCCAGAAAGAACATTACCCGATCCAACCATGGAGAGGGAAATGAGAGAACTTTGTGTTGGGTTAGATGCTATTTAGAAAACACAGAGACAAACACTTGATACTAGAGATATCAGTGAGGCTGAAAGTGAGAACGACGAAGGAGAGAAAGAAGATGTAGCCGAAGATGCTGCAGAGGAACGTCTATTTAAAGCTATTGCAAGAATAGGTGCCAGAGAGAGATTGGACATCCCGATGTATGGAGGCAACTTAGATGTTGAGGAGCTTCTAGATTGGTATAGAGATCTAGACAAATACTTTGACTACGAGGATGTTGAAGAAGATAAGAAATATAAGCACGATGTCACTAGACTGAAAGGACATGCAACACTGTGGTGGGATGAACTGCAGGCTGATAGGCGTTGCAAGGGAAAACAAAGAATTAAAAGCTGGGATAGGATGGTAGTGAAGATGAAAGCCAATTTCATACCTAGATATTATCAAATCAATATGTTTCAAAGAATTCATAATTTGAGACAGAAAGGGATGATAGTGAAGGAATATACTGAGGAATTCTACAGACGTAACATCAGAGCTAGTCATCGCAAGAGTGATGATGAAAAGGTCACCAAATATATGAATTGTCTGAGTTATGAGATTCAGGACGAGATGAGCATGGTGACAATAATAAATGTGGAAGATTCTTATTACATTGCTTTGAAGGAAGAAGAGAAATTGGCTCGAAATCAAGGTCAAAGGGGCAGAGGTAGAAGTCAGAGCAGAGGCAAAGAAATTGCCCAGGATAGAGTACAGAATCCCAAGGATGAAGAGAATAAACCTCATAACCACCCAGAAAGGGGAGGAAGTTCACAAGGAAGACAATATACTAATAGGAACACTTTTCCTAGAGCCACAGGAAGAGGAAGAGGCAGAGGAGGCGAAGTAAAGTGTTTTGTTTGTGGGAAGAGAGGAAAAAAATCTTGGGAATGTATCGATAGAAAGAGATATGGAGGAGGCGAAGCTCACATTTCAGAAGTGCAAAAGTGAAATATTGAGGCAGAAGATGCGAAAGTAGGAAGATCCTTGATGATGAGGAATATTTTCTTGAATCCAAAGAAAGAGATGGAGAATCCAATATAGAGGAATAGTTTGTTTAGGACTGCTTGAAAAACCAAATATAGGGTATGCAAGTTTATAGTTGACAGTGGAAGCATGGATAACTTAGTATCCACAGATATGGTGGAGAAGGTGGAATTGGAGACAATTGCACATCCAAGTCCGTATAAAGTTTCGTGGTTGCAAAAAGGACATCAAGTAACAATCACTAAACAATGTTTAGTTTAATTTTGAGATAGGGGGTTATAGAGATGATATTTTATGTGATGTAATTCCCATGGATTTTTGTCATCTTTTATTGGGGAGGCCTTGGAAATATGACAAAAATGTTATTCATGATGGAAGAAAGAATACTTATACCTTGGAGAAGAATTGTAGGATGCATATGTTGTTGCCAGTTGAAGAAAAGAAGGCGAAATCAGAAGCAAGCAATGCTATACTTCTCATGAGTGGGAAATAACTTCTAGATGAAGTCAAGAAAGACTAAGAAATGCAGTTTGTTGTGGTTAGAAAACCTAGAGTCATCTTGATCAGTACCTCAATAGATGATCTACCTAAGGAAATTCAGGAACTGCTGGAGAATTTCGCTGATATAGTGGTGGACGATTTACCTTGTTCGCTGCTTCCCATCAAAAGTATAAGCCATCATATTGAACTTATAGCATGAGCGAGTTTACCAAACAAAGTCACGTACATATTGATGCCGCAGGAGAATGAAGAGGTTAAAAAGAAAGTCTAGGATTTGATGGATAAAGGGTTGATTAGAGAAAGCTTGAGTCCAAGCATTGTACAAATAGTGTTAAGTCCTAAGAAGGATGGCGGATGGAGAATGTGTACAGAATCGAGGGATATAAACAAAATCACCATCAAGTATAGATTTCCTTTACCCAAGATGGATGACTTGATGGATTGCTTGAGTGGGGCAAAGTTTTTTTCGAAAATTGATTTGAAAAGCGGATATCATCAGATTAGAATGAGGGAAGGTGATGAATGGAAGACAACATTCAAGATGAATGAAGGACTGTATGAATGGCTTGTCATGCCATTTGGCTTGACGAAAGTGCCAAGTAATTTTATGAGATTGATGAATGAAGTCTTGAAAGATTTCATTGGAAATTTTGTAATTTTATATCTTGATGATATAGTAATCTTCAGTAATACTGAAGAAGAACCTTTGAGACATTTAACTCTAGTGATGAGGAGGTTGAAGCAAGAGAAGTTGTTGATAAATCTGAAGAAGTCATCTTTCATGAAGACAAAACTTATTTATTTAGGTTTTGTGATCTCTTCGAATGAATCGAATATGGATTCAAAGAAGGTAAGAGCAATCAAAGAATAGTCATCACCAAGGAATATCTTTGAAGTCAGAATCTTCCATGGACTATCCAGTTTTTACAGGATGTTCATAAAATATTTTAGTGGGATTTGTGCATTAATGATGGACACAGTCAAGAAAAGACATAAATCTTTTCATTGGATAGAGGAAGGGGAGAATAGTTTCAAGTTGTTGAAGGAGAAGATAACTGAACAACTAGTTCTGGTTCTGCCAGATTTTAGCAAAACATTTCAAGTCAGATGTGAGGCAAGTAGATTTGTGATTGGAGCAGTCTTGAGCCAGGACAATAGACGAGTTACATACTTCAGTGAGAAGCTGAACAAGGCCAAGGTGAAATACTCCACGTATCATAAATAGTTTTATGTAGTCACATAGGCATCGAAAAAATGGACACTACCTAGTTCCAAAAGAGTTCATTTTGTATAGTGACAATTAGGCCTTACAGTTTATAACTAGACAGGAGAAACTGAACCAGAAACATGCAAAATGGGTTGAGTTTATGTAGAACTTTAATTTTTTTACAAAGCACATTTCTAGAAATGCTAACAAGGTTGTTGATGCATTGAGCAAGAAATATTTGATTCTATAGGAGTTTTGATTGAAGACCTTAGGTTTTGATAGCCTTAAGGAAATGTACATAGATGATTCAAATTTCAAGGACGCTTACGAAGCATGTGAGAATCATGTTTTAAGATAAATAAGACAATGGATTGAGTATTTAATTCAGGATGGACTTCTATTAAAAGGAAATCAGTTGTGTATCTCAAAGAGTTCTATGAGAGAAAACCTTTTGAAGGAAAAACATAGTAGGGGATTGGCTGGACATTTCGGCCATGATAAAATGTTTGCACAATTAAACAGTTTGTATTATTGCCCAGGAATGAGGACAGATGTGCAGAAATATGTCAACAGATGTAGAATCTGCTAGCATGCAAAGGGGAAAAGACAAATGACTAGGTTATATCAACCATTGCCAATGCTAGAGAGGTCGTGGGACGCGGTAAGCATGGAGTTTGTGTTGGGGTTGTCAAGGACACAAATAAGTTGTGATTCCATATTTGTGGTAGTCGATAGATTTTCCAAAATTGCACATTTCATCCCATGTCATAAGACCATTGATATAACACACATTGCAAATATGTTTTTAAAAGAAGTTGTTCGACTTCATGGTTTACCCAAGAGTATTGTTTCAGACAGAGATACCAAGTTTGTTGGTCATTTCTGGAGAACCCTATGGAATAAGCTGGGGATGAATTTATCTTTTAGCTCATCATATCACCCTCTAATGGATGGACATACTGAGGTAGTAAATCAAAGTTTGGGGGAGTTATTAAGGGTTTTAGTAATTGAACATCACAATCAGTGGGATCAGATTTTTCCACAAGCAAAATTTCCATATAATGACTCACCTAATAGGAGCACATGACAGTGCCCATTCCATATACTATATGGAATGAAGCCAAGGGGAGTATCTGAGTTGAGGAACTTACAACAGAGTGAGTTCAGGAGTGCTGGAGTAGAAGATTTTGCAGCAAAGATACAAGAGCTCCATAGTAAAATCAAAGAGCGATTGCAGAGTTCCAACCAGGAATACAAGCGCAGAGTAGATCAACACAGAAGATAACTCCAATTCAAAGTGGGATATTTAGTTTTGGCACATCTCAAAAAATAAAGGTTCCCAAGGGGAACATATAATAAACTGAAGATGAAAAAGATAGGGTCGTGTAAGATTTTACGAAAATTTGAGGCAAATGCTTATGGGATAGAATTGATAGATGATGTGGGAATATCAGCCATATTCAACGTAGCAGATATGTACCCTTACAAAGAAGATGCAATAGATGGAACAAATAAGCATAAGTAAATTCAGTGGGTCAAACAGATGCTTGTAGCTGAAAATCCGCAGATGGAAAATATGATTGATCAAAGAGTTGGTAAGAAGACTCGAAAGAAGACATATTTTGAATATTTAGTAAAGTTGAAAGGACACCCGATTGAAGATGCCAGTTGGGAGAGTGAAGAAACTATCCATAAACATGGACAGTCAGTGTAGGAGCTCATGGACAAGAGTCCATTTCAGCCAGAGGAGTATGATGCAGGAGCATCTTTTGTAAGCGCGAGTGGAGGATAGTTGGATATACACCAGCGTGCATTTTGAAGACATTTTGAAATTTCGAAAGCAAACACATTAATGTAATAGATGGAAGGATGTAATTGCTTTTAATTTTTTGGGGATTGTAATACAGATCTTGAGCATTCACTCTCATCTATCGGTTGTGGACATTTATTGTAATAAATGTAAAGTAGATGGTAGTCTTTAATTTCAATAATATAGCTTAAGGTTGTAGGAGGGAAAACTCAAGAAGACTCCCTCAAAGATGTATTGTATTATCATTCTCATTGTAAGGGGTAGTAGAGCAAGAGAGCATAGGAGAGTAGGGAAGAACAAAGACTGTAGAAGTTGTATGAGCAGATAGTTGTTTCTATTGAACCATGTAAATAGTCACTTGAATTAATATAATCATTCTTTGATCCAATTTCATGGTGTATTATGAATGTTGTGTGTATCTATTGAATGACATGTTTACAACTTGGTTATATTCTCTATTATGAATTTGTTTCAATGCCATATATGTGTGATTTCATGTTGAATGTATGAAGTCTGTGAGGAGAGTATGAGTTTTAATTGTTTCTCTTCCTGAGAATTCCTGCAAGGAGTGCAGTGGAAGTCCGCAAGGAGTGCGTCGATCAATTCCAGAGTTTATCTCAAAAAACAAATGAGGAGAGATAGTGTTAATTTATACTAGTAGAAGTGTAGGTATAGCACAAATCCGTACAAGGTGTGCGTAGGCTGAGGAGAGTCTTAGAATTTTCCAACCCATGTGAGTAGTTGAAGAACTTCTGTCGCAAGGAGTGTGCGAATTTGGAGTGTTCGAATAACCAGAGGTTATTGTGGAAGCCGCAAGAAGTGCATGCAGGATTCCCTGGAATCCTTGAGTTTGTGGCAAGGATCAAGCTCAGGAAGGATAGAGACTTGGGGAAGTTCAAAGGAGGACGAAGTTCGAAGTCACCCTAATAAACCAAGCTCAGGAGGGATAGCGAGTCATCGATATAAGGGAAGATCAAGCTGTTGATTTCTTTCATGGGAAAGAGATTTCGGAAATCGAAAAGTCGGGAGTCGAAGGTTCAAAAGAGAGATCCATATTCCAACATCAGGGAATGCGAAGTCTCGATTCATGGAGAGTAGATCTGGACCATTGGATCATGGGAGATAGTGGATTGTCTATCTAGCACGAGTAGAACTCAGGGTTCGGGGTTTGGAGGAAAGGAGGCGAGCTAGATTTTGGCATTTGCGACGTGCGAAGTTTCAAACTATATGGGGAGTTGGGCACCAAGTCATAGATGGAGGTCACACCGTTGGAGGATAAAGGGAGGAGCTAGCGTTCGCTAAGCTCTAATTTAGAGTTCAACGATTAGAAGAGTCAGGGAGACTTGCAGTAGAATACCAGAGGTCGCGAATTCGTGAAGCACCTTTTGCTTAGTCCTGTGGTCACAACCAGTGGTCACGTGGAGATTAAGATTACTCCTAGTGCTTATTCACTCGGGTGTAGTTTCGTAAATGGAACTGTGGAGTTTTTTTCATGGAGGTTCCAATAGGGACCTGGAGAGCTGCTTCAGCTCGGGAATAGAGGAAGATCCATAGACCGGGAGTTCAACAAAACCTACTGAGGTAGGGGATCTGCACCAATTACCTTAGTAGGATCAACTTCAATATGAAATAAATATATATGATGTACTACAACTATATCTTCATTCATAAGCATTAGGAATTTCTCATTAATTAAGGATAAATTCATGTCTTCGCAGCGCTTGAGAACAATTTTATTTTTTTTAGATTGTAAATGTCCATTATATCATGGACTAAATGTAGAAAAATGCTCAAAATGAAATTTGAAAGGTAGTAGGGGTATTTCATAATCCAAATGGGAGTACTTTATAAGAAAATGTTCCCTAATTTCTTGGGTGAATGTAGTCTTGTCTTTATCTTTGAACTAATCTAAATTTGATTGTATCCATTGAATCCCTCAATAGAAACAATGCCTTTTTCTAGATAGTGCATCCAACACTTGGCCAATGCATGACAAAGAAAAGTGGCTTTTCTTGATGGATTTATTGAGCTCTGCATAATCCACACAAATTCTTCATTTAGTTCTTTTATTCGTGACAATGACAGAAGGAGATACTCATTCACTATCTAAAATAGGATATATAAAGCCTACATCTAATAGTTTTCGTAGTTCAATGTTGACTATACCTTTAAGTGTAGGGTTCATTCTTCTTTTAGATTGTCTAATTGGAAATGAATCATCCTTGATGTAGATGTGATGTTTCAAAATGTCAATATGAATGCCTTACATGTAACTATAGTCCCAAGAAAATGCATAATTGTGAGTTCTAAGGATGTCTACTAGTTGTTGTTCATGAATATAAGTTAATTTGTTGTTGATTTTCAATGTGTTCGTAAGAAATTTTATATTGTTCTAAACAATTGTTGTTCATTTTTAGTAGTAAACAAGTCTTACCAACATGCATGATTTACTATTAATGTTTATGGATGGCCTTTGTCATTGTCATTTTCAATGTATTCTTGAATTTTTCCAGTATTGGGATACAAAGTTTATGTATAGTTTGAAAGGAATGTGTCTTCATTTATTTATTTTAATGCTAAAGAGTTGTCAATAGTGAGAAAATTTTGGATAGTAGTTATAAATACTTCTTCATCATCCTATTGTCCTACCTACAATGATATTTCAATTTCAGTAAAAGGTTTTAGAAAGGGGGTAGAGAGTGAGTCTCTTTTGGGACTATCATTGAGCAATTTCCATGTCCCATGTAAGAAATAGTGTAAACATCTATAGTATCTAACCATGATCTAGGTTTTAGGGGATATCCATTGATTTTATCCTGGGTTTATATTATTATAAATTTTGTTGATTATTCCTAGGAATCTATTGAAACTGTCACATCTTCTAAAATTCCTTCAAAGATGACAGTAGAAATGTCTAACAATTGAAATATAGTGAGTGTATGTCTCAATAATTCTCTCATATTTAACTTGGGCATTGTGTCATTGGTTATTAATGTTGGACAATTGGTTTTCATTGATGTCAACTCTTGGGAAGTCTAGAAACCCTAGAGTTGTGGTTAAGATTGTTGGTAAGTCAGTTGTCATTGATGTCAATAAGAATGGTTGATAACAACATATGTGTTGGGTATAATTGAATAAGTCTCCAAAGTGGTCCCCTTATGGAGTACCTTTAACCATGGTCCTCACGGGAAGACACTTTGAAGCAATCTACAAGAAACCCATAGGTGTGGTCATGGAACCTGAAGTTGTTTGAGGAATAAGGACATGAAGGACAATGTAAATGCATGTAACACCCTCATAGATGGATAGTCCTCATTGTCATGTTTCCATTGGTATGTGGTACAACACGTGGTTCCTCACAGTTGAGGAGACATGAACTCATGAAGTTGGAAGTCCTGAAAAATGGTTAAGGATCCCTTAAGAAGTTACAAGTCATTAATAAAAGGGTAAAGTTGTTGAAAAAATGAAGTTACAAGTTGTCCTCATTGCAAAAAATATTAAGGATACTGTTGGTAAATTTGGACCCAATGGAATAATCATTAAAAAATTAAATTGAATTTTATTTGGGCCAAGTCGGCCCTAAAAAGAGGGTGTCAGATCTAGTATAAATAAGGAACCTAGGAGTTCATTTCTTACATAAAATAAATATGTTTTTACCTGAGGTAACCAAGGATATATAAGGTGTTTTTTAGAGGGAATATGAAGTGAATGAGGGTGAAATTCCATGGGAGGATGAAGTCTTGTGAGGATGTGTTCTATGGTATGTTATTTACGGGTCATCTTACCATTTTTGCTATAATTGTTTTTCTAGAATTATTTAGACAACAATACTTGGAGGCTATTGATAAGACGTATCAAGGTATCGATGTTAAAAATTGAAATTTATGATTCATTGTATTTTAGGAGATACATGATGTGGAAAATAGGGTGTTTGGCTAGTTCGAAAACTACTTTCACACAGGTGTTCCTGGTAAAACAATCATAACTTCTTCATAGAGGATCCAAATTCCATGAAACCAAATTAATTGGATATATTATAGTCCGTAGTATATTGTGTGTTATTGTCAGATCCATATATCAAATATTCCACATGTGGCGTGCTCTACAAGTTCACTCTCTAGAATAAGCTAGAATTCAGCAAGTTCTGTCATTTTTTCTATAACTCCTTTTATGGGATATTCCAAGCAGTGAAACTTTGACTAATTGTAAATAACATATTGAATAATGTTGGATATAAGTTTCATAACTTTATTCATTGTAGGTACGAATGTATGCTTGTTGAAATTTAGGGTTTGTGACTAATCCAAAAGCTAGTCTCGCGAGACTAACGTAAAGTTTGATGAAGATGCTATTTTATTGTTACTGAAGTTGAGGAAGATATGGAGGTATGTGATAACATACACCAGGTCTATTACAGAGTTAAAGGTATGTTCATATTCATTTTTTGAGGGTTACATGTTGATTATGTTATGGTTCATGCTTGACGCAAGTCTTTGGTATATTGTTGAGGCATTAACACATGATTGAGGCACATCTTAGGTGCATGGTTGAGGAATAGACTTCGTAAATTATCTTGGTTTTTTGGTACTTTGTTGAGGAACATCATTGATGATATCTTATGGAACATGGTGTATGGAATGATTGAGACGTATCATGAGTGATATGGTATATGGTTGAGGCACATGGTTTGATGAGCATCTTGGATATTGGGCACATTGTTTGAGATACATTTTTGGTATATGTATGAGTCATTCCTTGGTGAAATTGATGGATGGTGAGATACATTGTTGATGCATGATATGGTGTTGGAACATGGTATGGCACATGTTTTTGGCCGATGCATGATTTTCTATAGGTTTGGTACATGATATGGTACGTGTTTGGTACATGGTTGAGACACATATCTTGTGATGGGATGTTGGTGATATTGGTACATGCTTGGTAGATGAAAGTGTTGGTGATATTGAACATCTAGTTGAGAGTTGTTCTTGGTGATCGTGGATCTCGTTTCATTGATGTTGAGTATTAGCGGTGGTGACAGGTTGATGGTATGTTAGTGACAGGTTGGCATTGACATGTTGATGTGACAGGTTGACAGTGAAAATTTGATGTGACTGGTTGAGAGTGATAAGTTGATGTGACAAGTTGATTGATATATCAGTGACAATATTAGAGACAAGTTGTCTACACTTATATTTCAGGGCAGAAGGATGGGGCAATGAAAGGGGTTTGTATCCTCTTTAAGGTTGGTGTTGAAGAGAATAGAGAGTTGGAGATGGTAAATAAGGGGGTTGTAGCCTCCTTCTAGTTGGAGCCAAATAACTTAGGGAGTTGTAGCTTCCTTCAGGTTGGAGCTTGTAAGTAGGGGGTTGGATCTTCCTTCCAGTTTTATCTATTAAACTAGGGAGTTGTATCTTCCTTCAGGTTGAATATTGCAAACTAGGGGGTTGGATCCTTCTTCCAATTTTAGTTGGAGAATTGGGAAGTTGGCGCTTCCAATGAATGTAATATTTGATATATAAGAAAACATTCCATGGTTTTCTCCCATTTGGGTTTCCACATACATTCTGGTGTATTGTGTACTTGATGTGATGGTGTTGACTTCTTATGGTTATATGTTCATGATATATTGAATGCAATCATAGATGATATACTACTAATAAAGTTGATGATTATATATTGTGCTTAAAAGCGGTAAAATTACTCAATATTAATTCACCCTCTCTTAGTATTTCCAACAATTACATTGATTGCATCCCCTTAATATATCAAGGTATTTTGGATTAACTACTTGTTTATGTAGACATATATGACATGGATACCTAGATCAAAGCATTTGGGAGTGAAAACCTTGTCCAACAAGATTCCTTACAACAATAATGGTGGGAGGATCTCTTTTCTTCCTTCCAAGTCTTTTGATGCATTGTTTCTTGATGATCTTGTTGTAAATAGGTACATCCTTAATTGATTGTAAGAGTGGAATTTTGACACAGATTTTATATCTCTTACGAGTTTATAGTCATCTAGAAATGTTCATTGTACCCTTTCATTATAACTGTACCCTTTCTCTTCTATATATATACCAAGGAGACCTAGTGTTAGGATCATCATATTTTGTCTTGTGAATTGGATATATTGTAAAAGGAGGTTCTCCCCTAAAATTGGACTATATTCATTGACTCTCTATCATTTTCAATGCACTTGGATCATAATATTTGGTATCAAGAGCATCGACCCTAGGTTTTTGCTACTTTAGGCGAGTCATTTTGGAATTTTCACTATAACTTTTTTTCTAAGATGCTTAAGAAAGAGAAATTTGGAGGTTAACCATGAGACACATCACAGTACAACTAATAAAATATTCAAGTTCTATTTTCATATTTTATATATATATATATATATATATATATATATAACCTATGGAAGATAAAATTTTTGACTCATCCTGGAATATTTAAGTTCTATTTTGGTATACTTTTAGATATATAACCATTGACTCTTGGAATTTTGGCTATAAAAATTTTTCTGGGAAGTTTCAGAAAATGAAATTTTGTGCAGACTCAGGAGAAATGTCATATTATAGGTGGTCAAAATTTTAGGTTTTGTTTCACTACACTTTTAGATATATGTTCCGTGGAATACAAGGTTTGTGATTAATCCTAAAATCAATTATCTTGGCATTTTCACTATAATATTTTTAGTGAAGTTTTAGACTATGAAATTTTTAGAATTTTGTGTTAACAAAGTGAAGTACATATGGAAAAAATTTCATATTTTTACTCATTATATTTTATGATATATTTCTTGTGGAAGTTTTGGACAAGTTATTGTTTGGTGATTTTAAGAGATTTTTCCATGGTTAGAAAAATAATTTTTTAAATTGTTTTAGATACATGTTCTGACATCTTTAAATAACATAGGATGTGTTGTTAAGTGGCTAAAATTGTTGTTGGGGAAGAATAAACGCAAGAAATACACATGGTTTCACATGGTTGGAAATACATTTTTTCACTTGGTTGGAAGCCCCTATAACCCCTATTGGTACCCCTTCAAGTAGTACTGCATTAGACAGTACTTGTAGATGGAATCTCACTTATGAGTGCCTTTGGGTATATAGGAAGTCCCCTAGGTTTACCTGAAACCAGTCTTGGATAATATATTTGGTCATGTTGTTGTTATAGTACATTGAGAACAACACTAGGGGAGACCACTCTCTGGTACCTGGGTAGTCGAGTAGTATGGATAAAGGAACTGTTTAGAATCCTTAGTTAGTTACTTGAGATATTGGGTCAAGTACTATTGTTGGACCCCAAACATGTATTAGAGAGCTATAAAAACTAACAATCCCTTGGCCTTAGGACCCAATGAATATTTTCCATGGTGATGTAGGAGCATCACCAACACATCAAGCGAGCCAGCGCGGAAGAAATTGGATAGCTGGAGAAATCCAACACAATTTTTGAAATAACCTTAAAATTGTTGCGCGTTCTTAAATGAGCCATTAAGAAAAGACGCACTTGTATATTTTAAATGGACCTTGAGCGGATTTGTTCTCGTCCTTAGTAGATAGACGACATTTAAAGTAGTTAATGCAGGTAGATAGAAATTAATTCTAGATTTGATAGTTTTAGAGAGTAAGAGGGAAACGGGATATAGACACCCTCATTGTGTATTTGTAATATTATTGAAGCAGGAGAAGAGCAAGAGCATGCAGAGAGCTGTGTAAGAACACCCATGTACAGATATTTGAATTAATAGAAGAGGTTGATTCAAATTCATGGTTCTGTGTCTGTTCTCTGTGTATTGATGTTGATATGCTCATGAATATTTGCTTCCTGTTATACATTTGATTTTATATGATGTGTATATGATTTCATGTCTGAATTGAAGTTTGGAGGGAAGAAGGAATGAGTTTCAATTGTTTCTCTATTTGAACCGGAGAAATTCGTACAAGGAGTGCAGTTGAAGTGTTTGCAAGGGGTGCGTTGAAAGAGGGCTCAAATAGAGATAACTTTTGTTCTCATTCATCCAGAAGGTGCAATTGGTATAGAGGAGATGTACAAGGAGTGCACAGGCCAGGTAAAAGTCTCAACGTTGCGAATCTGAAAAAAAGGTTGAAGGAATGCTGCTGCAGGTGTGCGCAGAGTCGAGGAACTTCAACACTTCAACGTGGTTGAAGACTTGCTGCAAGGAGTGCGTGAAAGAGTTTCTTTCTGAGAACTTGAAGTCGTGGGGAAATCTCAGAAGAGATAGGCTTTCGAATTCATTGAAGGATTGTGCAGGGGAGATACTATTGAAAGTTTGTAAGAGGTGTCGCAGGTTTGCGAGAAGGTGGACAAGTTATGTGGAAGAACACTTGGTCATTTCATGGATTGTATAAGGAAGAATGGACGGTGGGAATTCTCTGAGGAGAATCCGCAAATCTCCGTGAGCCATTAGATCTTGGAGAGGTGCAGGGGAGATACAAAGAAGTATTCTCAAAAGGTTTAAAGCTTAGGAGGGACATAGTCATTGATTCGAGCCACAAGGGCCGTTGGATCTACATGTATATCATGCATCGGGGGATCGTAGGTTGAAGCCTGCAAATTTGGAAATAGGACTTGCGAAATCGCGACCTGCGATTTCCCGACAGTAAAAGGATAGTGTGGGCCACAGCGGAGTTAGTGGAGTACAGGTGGCACGAGCCATCGGGGTTTCATAACGAGAAGTCCCAAACCTTGGACATCAGGATTCGCGATCCCACAAAATCTGAAATCCCAACAAGGTGATGGGACCGTTGAAAATTAAAAGCCATGAGCTCATTGGAGTTTCGGCATATCGGGACTCGGGAGCCGGAGAACCGAGTTGCTCGACACCGCGAGTGTCGAGATCCCGATAGAGAAAGTCCCGATAGGAACGGAAAGAAGTCAACGTTGACTTATATAGATGTTCGGGGATTCGTAGAACCAACGCCCAACCACTGACCTTTGGATTCGCGAAGTCGCGAGTTCCGATCCTCTGAGTGCAGGGAGGGGATCGCACGGAGATTTCTGTGGGTGAAGATTTCCCGATAGGGAAATAGAGGAACCTTAGAGTTCTTCGGGCCGAAATAAAGAGAAGATCCTACAAGAGGACGTGCCTGCGGGTGCAGCTGCATCACATGGCTCCAAAGAAAGATCCAAAATTTACTTCACCAATTAAATCTCCAGAAAGTTCCTCCATGAATCATTAATAAAATGAGGAGATAAAAAACCATCTATCCAAATTATAAAGTCAAATCAATGAATTGAAGGATGGGTTGGTGAAATTGCTTTATTTGATGAATACTCAAATATAAATGAAAAGGAAGATGGATGAAAATAAGGAACAAACAAAAAGAACGATTAACTAATGGAACATAAAATGGATTGAAAGTTGGCAAAAATGGATGGAAAGTTGGCAAAAATGGATGGAAAGTTGGAACAAATGGAAAATAATATTTTAGAAGCCTTAAATGGGAGGTTACCTAAAATTGATAAGGTGTCTGAATGGACTCATTAAAATAATGGTAGTATTTAGGTTGAATAACTTTCCAATAATAAGAATTTTCCAGGGGCATTTAACTCCAATAATGGAGTTACTTATGGATGGTCTCCAAAAGGAGTAAACCTTCCCAAGGTTGAATTAAGGAAGTATGATTCGATCAAATTCTCTATTAACTGACTGAGCTAGGTATTTAAGTAGTTACAACTTCCTGGTAACAAAACATATAGGTATAAATAGACAAGCTCTATGATGAATATCATATTTGTTGTGTTGTATTGACATATCATATAATAAAGTGTTGTTATTTGGGCTTAATCTAATTTTTGTATGTATCTATCTATATGTATGTGACTCTATGATTTCTTATGCATTGAAATATTGGTAATAATCCCCTACTTTTCATTAGATTACAACATTGGTTCTGTTGTTGGTAGTTCTGAACCTAGGCATGCAGATGTTCACATAGATAAATATCCAAAATTACATTAAGAACTACGCAAGAATAAACAACCTAATTCTAGTAGAAGGACATTCACGATTCTTCTCGGAGACCCATGAAATATTTCTAGAATCCATCCCAGAATCCTTGTTCGAGTACATAAGAAGATCTGGTAATGTGTAAATTGAAACCTGATAAAAAATTTACCCTCAATCTCACAAACAGGGGTCAAACAAATCTGCATGAGTGGGTTGAAAGAATTGTTGCAGATTACATAACCAAAAAGCTATTGAGGATCAAACATCCCTCGATACAATGAAAGAAACATTCTACACAGAGCTACACGATGGATTCTTATGCACAATTACCAGATTGCTTCACAAATATTTTCTCGACAAATGCGTAGGAAAAATATTTGAATTTCAACCTCAACTTTGCACACCCCCATAAAATAGTCACTGGAAAGAAAGAGACAAAAAGTGGGCCAAATTTCTAGAAGCAAGGTGCAAAGATACAAAACAAGTGTGGGACTACTTCTTGAGAAAATAGACATGGCCATATTCACCGACTTTGAGTAGGTCAGGGAAACATTCGGGGGTCATCTAATTCATGAGATGCCATAAGAAAAGATTGTTCCATCGTTCGATCGAATGAAGCATAAATGTATTTGAGAGGGAAACCAATTTACAAACAAATGGTTGACATTCAAAAGTTGGAGCAAGACAAGAGGAAAACAAAAGAGAGGAGATTTTTAACCTATGGAACAGACATAAATTGAACAAAAAAATGGTCGGAGGAGATCATCTCGAAAGAGCGCATGAACATTTTGATTCTGAAAGAAATCGACCAAAGATGGAAATAAAAACAACTGCGGTAATCCTCAATTGAAGTAATGAAGTACAGTTGATAGAGACTATAATGAACACCCATCAACTGGAGAACCAATCCGAAGGCATGGATTACGAAGAGTCAATACCAACAATACACTCTCCCCCTGGTCAAACAACTAGCCCTCAAATTAGAGAATTCCTTCAATAAAGACTTCAGATCGATGAACAATATGAAAGATTATGGTATAGAACCGAAGAGTATGGAAATTTATGTGACACACTGATTGTCAAGCCAGAAGGAAATGAAGTTGATACAATGGTCATTCATGGACCTGGCCCCCTACCAAATATTATATCAAAATAACAAAATTTAATAAACTATAGTTGTGGATCGACACATCCAATAGAACGATGTCTTGTTGAATATAAAGACCAAAGTTTCCAAAGTGAAGAAGTAACTTGTCGAGAAAGCAAGAAACAATTACTACTTGAGTATGATACGTCTCAAGACCGACCAACATAAAATTCGATAGAAGAACAATCAAATAAGAATCAGACTTCCCCGTCAAAAAGTGTCATAGGTCGAGGATCACAAAAATATAGAATTTTTAAAGAAACCATGGGACTCAATAATATTCCCCTTTATGAAGGAGAGGAAGACCCAAGAATAAATTAGTTTGTATGCAAAAAATTATGGGATGCAACAGACATATCAGATGAATATAAGTTGATGGCTCAATTCGGTGTCCCTGTTCGACACTGTGCTCTAACATGGTTCATGAATTTAACAGAAAATCAAAGTTGATCAAAATAAGAAATAAATAGAAATTTCTTATATTTTTTCAAGGCCCAAGATGTTACACACTTGGCCACAGAAAATATGAAATAAATAAAGCAACGACTAGGAAATTCAGTACACAAATACGACAAAAGATTCAAAGATCTACTTATCCAAATACCACTGAAAATTGATCAATGTCTACTAGTACAATGGTATGTAGATAGATTTCCACAATGGATCAAAAATCCATTATGTCTTTATGATATAACCTCGTGTGAAGATGCATTACAAAAAGCGCAAAGGGTCGAGTCAAATGGTGATGACCCATCAACTTCCCCGTCGACAGAAAAGCTTGAAAAAAATAGAACATTTACAACAAGCTATTAAAAATCTATCTTTAAGAAGAGGTGAGGTGCGGTGTAGCACATATTGCAAATATGGTCATACAAAAGATACTTATAGTTTTAGAAATCAAGTACCTAGAGCAGCGGATGCACGACGATTACAAGCGGAAACATATTGTAACATATGCAAATTTTTTATCGATCATAGTGTACAAGATTGCCTGCACAATTTGAAAAATACCAAGTGGTGCCATTTATGAAATGCACAACCATGAAACATCTGAGTGTCGTCTAAATGCATGAAATATATATATGAATACATTCTATCACACTGAAGCAACCGATCATAATAAAAAATGCAGGAGAAGAACTGATTATTATGGTCGAGGTCATGGTTGAGCCAGTTTCCAAGGTTGACGTCACGGTCAAGGTTGACCATACTATTACAATTGTAGGAAATATGATCACATTAGCCTCAACTTCCCATTAAAATATTGGATTGACTTGAAATTTTGTAACATTTGCAACATTGGAAATCATTCACTGAAAAATTATCCAACCATACTTGATAAGATCATGACCAAAACGTACGTAAATCTCCTACATGCAGTCTCAAAAGAAGAAGTGTTAAATTCGAAGAAATTACATGTCATCACTAGATTGGGATCAAGAAGGGATAATATCCCCTTACATGACTGACAAAAAATGAAGTCTAATCAATTTCCAAATCCAAATAAAGAATACCATATTATGAGGGAAGCGCTTAAATCCTTCAAAAATTATAATCAAGACCAACCAAACAGAGAAAGAAAAAATGAAGATATTGTACAAGAATTCTTATAGATCTTAAAATAAAAGAATTCAGTCGGTCGATTGCTAGATCTGCTTAATAAAATAAGAGAGTATAAAGAAGGACAAAGACCATCTAAAGACGTTAGGCAACTCTCCTATAAGAATAAATATTATGACCCGCGGGTCAACTTAGAAATTAATGGGATGTTGATTAACCAGGAATTCATCGAATTTGGATCACAAGTAAATATACTACCTTGAGGGACATGGATACCACTAGGTCGACCTTCATTAAAGCCAAAACTAAATTACTTAAAGTTAGCAAATCAAATATTAAGAGAACCTATTGGTATACTCAGAAACATTGAAACTTATATTATGGGAATATCAACATGAGTCGACTTAAAAGTAATCGACTTAGTTGAGAGAATTTTATCTTATGCAAAACTTGTCGGTCGACCATGGGGACGAAAAATTGAAGAAAATATCTCCGTTGAAAAAGAAAAAATCAACAAGTTAAAAGGAAATGGAAGAAAAATAATAATTCCTCTAGATCCTAATGAAGGGAAACCATGGAGTGAGTCATTGGATGAAGATCATTAAGCAAAATGTCTATACCAAATAGTTAATGAACAAAGATATTACATCGAACCAAAATACACGGAGAAATATCAGTCAATTCTCCCCTGTCAGTCAGACACAACTCCAAATCAACTTTATATAAATAGCAGATTGAAAATTATGAGGTGCATTCAAAATATTTTTGGACCATTGAAGCCATCCCAATTAAACATTCCAGAACATGCTATTCAATTCAAGCAGTACCTATAGTTTATGAAAAGAGACTTCGACAAACCCCTACATTTATTTCGACTGAAAACATGGTGAAAAACTTTCTACATTACAACGAATGAAATGTTCCTTTGATGCATGTCGAGGAAGTCTCTAAATCTGTCGAAGAACAAGGAATAACTTAAATCTTGGTAGAAACCTTTACAGGCCAGGCCACAAGGTGGTGGGAAACACATTCCACAAGACTCCAAAAGTGGAGAACTGTATCAACTTACTTTGTAAATCATTTCAGAGAAAAGAAACTAGCCAAAGATACTAACATCTCTATTTTCAAGGTTGGGTATGACCCAATAGAACATATTCACCATTGTGAGAATAAATGGCGTTGAATAGGATACATATATGAAAGGGTATGGCCTAACATGTTTCCAAGAACATTAGATAAAATATCAAATAAATGGTACAATATCGAAGAAGATTGTTTCCATGTGATAAATTGGTCTAAAATCAAAGAAAATTTCATCAAAGACTTCAAATTTACCCCAGAGGAGGAACATCTAAACGAAGCAGCTCAACAGATCAAAAGTTTTTTAGAAAATCTGAATCTAGATACACTGAAAGAAAAATGGAAGATGACGGTTGATCTACGCTCTACATCGAATTTTAACCGTGTTTCTATAGAAAATAAGGGAACTACAATAGCACGAAGAATTAACATGGAAAATATAAGTTCTCCAGGCTAGAGATTTTGATGGAAAAGTGATCACTCGATGTTGCAAAACAAACTAAAATAAGTACTAAAGATATCCAGGGAAGAAAAAGAATATCACGAACATCCTGACTTCCTAGAGAGCTTCACCAAAATATAAGAAGGGGAATATTATCTCAATGAGGAAAAACCACTAGAGAGAATGGAGGATGAAATCAAAACTATAGAATTCAACATATCAAACAACAATCGAAAATAATGGCCCGAGTAGGTAACTACTAGATAGATAACAAAACAATAGATATACTAGAATTACTCAAAGAATATCAAAATGTATTTTCATGAGACTATAAATATGTAAAAGGACTTGTACAAGAAATGAGAGAGATGAAAATTGAACTAATTCTAGGAGAAAAACCAATAAAATATTACAAATTAGCTCACAAATACAATTCCATTGTTCAGAAGGAAATCAAAGGAATGTTATCAACAAACATCATATATCCAATCAACAAAGTTGAATGGGAAAGACCTATGGTGCTTCAACCAAAGAAGCACGACCCAAATCACATCATTAAGGGAATAAATCATGCATGTACTAATAAACCAAGATCAATTATAAAATTCTAGTATAGAAGTAAAGGTATACAAAACCACTACAAGAGAAAGATAAGTATGAAAGAACTTTCAAAGCCTCAAAGTAAAGCAACGAAAAGCAGAATGGAGAGAGAAAAAATCCCCTAGTCAAGTCATAGACTAAGCAGAAGAAGACAGGATCGACGCACAGATTTAAGAGAAATCCTCATGAAAAGACAATCAAGTGAGGGAGACATATCCCAATCAAGAAAGAAAGATTCAATCAAGTGTGGTTCAAGTGAGCATGGTTATCATACAAATGCATGGAAGTACAAAAAAATGGAGGAGCAAACTAACTATCAATAAGATTGACTAAGTAGATCTGACAATAACATACCTGACGACTCAAGATAAGCAGTCAGTTGATCCATATATCGACCATGGATCAATAGAGGAGACATAGTTGGCCAAACACAACAAAACACCGACCATGAAAGAATCAACTCTAGAAAAGATGTTTCATTTAAGTCGCGACAGAAAAGGACCGATGAGAATGACAGAAACATTAATGACCGATGCGATGGAGAATACCATTGCGCAAACACCAATATAACTGTCAGTTTCGTCAATACGTACGATAACCAACTACAAAGCATGTTAAATAATGATCGACGGGACCGACAAGAATTCCAACTAAGCAATAACCTAGACGTCCACTCATACGAGTCAATCATATCTCCTATAATTATGACAGAAGCACGCGAATCTATAGAACAACTGGATGTATTTAATCCATATTTTCATATATCACTCATAAATTTGGAGAAAACATACAAATTTTCCTCACTATTAGTTTCTCCCCTACAGTTGAATATAGATCCAACTGCACAACCAAGAGAACCTGCAACCTCCCTCGGCTTGTTGAATACCGCCGATCTGGACCTAGAAATGCCAAGAATGAGATGACAAGTCTAAAAAGTAATGGAAGGGTCAAGACTAAGACAAAGGTTTGATAGAAAAACAACGAATCCTCTACAAATCCAGATGAAGAACATCTGGCAGTCGTGACTAGAGGATATGAACTAGAGAAAACAATGGTAAAAGTTTACTAAATGGGGAATGGAGAATGGTTGTTGGAAGCCTGAAACCAAATTCTTAGGAAAAGTCGAAATCAGGCACATGTTGGTAGCACTACAAGTCATCGAATTAGGGTGATGGAAGGAAGAAGTAGCGAAGTTTATTGTCAGCCACTTTCATCAGGGATACATTTGGCTCGACCAACCCATAGAAATAATAGGGGGGCTTATTCACCTAATTACTAGTATCCCAAAGACAAGGGTAATAGTTTCGAAGACATCAAGTTCTAATGATTGGATGCAGTTTTTAACTAGGTGGACAATAGAAAAAAACTCCAAGGGACTACTCATCAACAAAATCACCAACCTAAGAGTAAGGTGGACTGCCATAATTGTAGCTCTGTGCTTCACCCTAGCCTATCAAGCGTTAGATGCCAAGATGATGATGATTGAGTCAACATGGAAAGTCTTTCAAAAAGCATACATTTTCAATTGGTCGGAGTACATGATCAATATCATCCAGACTAACTGCAAAGAGTGCTAAGAATATGGTAAGGCTATTAACTTCCCCTCTTTATTAAGATGGATAGCAATGGAGCAATACATTCCAGTTGGAGAGCCTACATTTATAATCAAGAAAGTACCAACGATGGAAAATTATCTAAGTTTTTCAATAGAAAAAACATGTACTTATGGTTCAATGACACCCCAAGAAATGTTTCGAATATGGGTCAGAAACTTGAAAGACAACTCACATAGGTGGCGGGTCAAGCAACCAATACGTCGACCCTTTCTAACTCTTTTCCACATTCAATTGGAACTCAACTGCACCAACATTTGGTGTGGATTCAAGTCAACCCTAGAACTGGAGGAACTTCATTATCAGCCGACGAAAAAATAAATTTTCAGGGAGCTAGAAACACAGACAAACCAGGTGTTAGAAATTCCTCCTAAAGTTAACCAAGCGTGATTTCCCTTGATTCTTCCTCTTATCGATGGAGAGAAGGAGGAGGAAAGAGAATCAGAGCTTTATGCAATCCCCTTTTTCGAAGGCTTGGAAGCCTTGGAAATCATCCCCACAAAGGAGTCGAGTCGGACCCATATCTGGAGAAACTTCATTATCAATCGACGATAGAAGAAATATTCAGAGAGCTAGAAAGACAGTTAGTCCATGTGTTATAAATTAGTCCTGAAGTTAACCAAGAAATATTTCCCTTGATTCTTCCGCTTACCTATGGAGAGAAGGAGGAGGAAAGAGAAGCATTTGTTTATGCAATCCCCTTTTTTGAAGGCTTAGAAGCCTTGGAAATCATCCCCACAAATGCATCATCTAGAAAACGAAAGAAACTAGGGAAAAGGGACAAGAGTAAAAAGGTTGCTGGAGTCAAATAATTAGACATTGAAACAAAAGAGATTTAGTGGGAAACTTTTCAGTTGAATGAAGGTATTGACTTCAATGATCCTGTTATCCAAGAAAAAATGACCAGCATTACAAGAAATATGACTGAGAAGATAAATCAAACAGAAAGGAAGACTCAGAAAAAGACTGTTACAATGAAGAATATCTATATTTCATCGATCGGACTTGGGATGAAAGAATATATGGAAAAACCTAAGATACAAAAGAAGCAATTTAAGAAAATTAAAAGTACATTCTGACATATTAAAACAAGAGGAGCCAATAACCATAATACCCTTGAGGCACATACCACCTTTTTTATTCTAGCATGGGTCACAACCAACCACACAGAATGGGAACTTAGGCGAAGACTAGTACCAAGAAATAAAAT
This sequence comes from Picea sitchensis, assembly GCA_010110895.2. Classification (NCBI taxonomy): domain Eukaryota; kingdom Viridiplantae; phylum Streptophyta; class Pinopsida; order Pinales; family Pinaceae; genus Picea; species Picea sitchensis. The sequence goes on along the minus strand of SNQJ01S0012632.1, from coordinate 32,506 downwards.
AATGGTTGAACAAGAAATATAATTAACAACATAGTTTCCCCCAATTGAACTAGTAGTCTTAGTATAAGAATGACCAACAAAGAAGAAGAAGAGACAACTTATATTTGTCAAGTCATCAGAAGAAACAGAGTCTGACCAACTATCTGATTCGGTCAATGAGGAGATTGAGATTGACCACTTGGAAAAACAAAATTCATCTTAAGAAGTACCAGTCTAGTCAGTGCACTGAGTCGAGTTAGTACCACAGCAGGAGTTAGTCGACCAAGTACAAAAGAATTCAGTCCATCCATTCAAAGTCAAAGACCAGTCGGTCGTCCAACAAGAAGTCTATCTGGAGGAAGGTGAGAAACAGGTAGTTGAAAGCCATGATGATAATATTCATAAACCAGGGATAGTCGACACAATGAAAGGTATATCGACACAACCATAAAAAGAAAACCTAGCAGGTCAACATATGGAGGAAACGCTTCCATAGAACTACCCTATTAGAAAAAAAAAAGGCAAAGATCAATATAAATAACAAGGGCCAACACATGGTCAATATTCTCCATTGAAAAAATAAATGCAAGAAACACGACAAGAGGAATTAGAAGAATGAAGAAACTTTACAACAACAAACTCATTCCTCTACACGAAAGACATAAAAAAACCAGGATAAATATGGATGGTCGACAAGGAATTCAGGAAAGAGTAAGAAAAATAAATCATCCAAAATCACCCTTAGGATGACTCAACCAAACAACTCGTCGAGTACACATGTCGAAACTACTCTCCACCTGACCACAATATCGGACCAACATCTCTTTAACTTACATGAAGTGATATCAAGAGAATCCACAAAGAGATGGAAACAAATCATTAAAGAATGAAATCGAGTATCGAAATTAAAAGAATATCAAAGAAAAATGTTGCAGGAATGCAGAGAAGAAGTCAAAAATCACTTAGGAATAGAGAAAAGGTAGGTAGAAGAAAACTCTTTGGTAGGGTTTAAAGACTTGATTGAAAGCATGATCAAAGTTAATACAAAAAGCCAACATCAAGTCACACTTCTACAAAATATAAGGAAGATGTACAAAAACAATTTAGTATAACATCGACTGAGATTCAAAGAATCTATGAGCAAAAATCCACAGCCATGGTGACAAAATACAACAACCTTAAAGGTTTCAAAGAAAATGTGGGAAAATTTTCCAAGTAGGCCACAATGCTAAACTGAGTAGCAAGTGATTGGCCAACCCATTTTGCATCCGCATTTAGCAAGTGCAGGATACAAAAATTAGTAGTTGAAAGCATAGAACATACAAGGAATATTACCATGAACACCAAAATCAAAGAGGCCCTCACAACTCAGCTAGCAAAAGACAAGGTAGTGGGTCACATCTCTCACAATAATAACAAGAATGGTAGAAGGAGAGGCACAAGGCACAACAAGAAACCGACATCTTAATCAGACGTCTCTCTCAGACTGGAGACATGATACAAGAGGTAAAACACTTGATCGATCCATAGTCATTGACAATACAACCAACAAAGATAGCAGATAAAGTCAACCTACTTGCACAAATGAAGATACTAATCTTAGAAGCACAATAGTCGATCAATGCATGGTGCGACTTCACCCAAAATATGAAGAAGACAACTCTTGTTATCCTTCATACTTCATTCAGAGTCGGTCTAGAGGATAGATCCAATGACACAATCGAATTGACCAGTGGTGGAGATCTAGGAACAACAAAACAGTCTAAGGAGACACCTTAATCTTGTCAACTAGCTAAAGATTTTGTCTATACTTAATTATCTTCTTTCTACCACTTGTTATCTCTTCTTCTCCATTCTGCAATCAATCAATGTAAACACAAATTCTTCTTTACTCCCCTCTTGCTCGGGAAGAGAAAGGAATTGAGGTGGGGGAGATGTTGTAAGGGCTAGTCGACTCTATCGACTAGACCCGATAGTCGACTAAGAGTTAGTCGGTCGACTGTCAAAGTGGGAAGTATAATTCAGTCAAATTTTGTGTTAAACAACCAAACCAATAAGTTAAGTAGTTACAACTTCATGGTAACTAAACATATAGGTATAAATAAACAAGCTCTATGAGGAATATCATATCTATTGTGTTTTATTGACACATCATATAATAAAGTGTTGTTCTTTGGGATTCCACTATTTTTTGTATGTATCTGTCTATATGTATGTGAATCTATGCTTACTTATGTGTTGAACTACTGGTAAAAATCCCCTACTTTCCCCTATATTACAACAAGTGTGAAATATTTAATCATGCAATGGAAGGGTTTGCATCACCTCAACCCTAAAGATTGTAGGTTACATTAAGAAGAAAGAATTTATTGTTATGAACCAAATGCTAAAAAAGTATAAGTAAACCATAAGTACATGCAATTTACAACAATACGAGTGTTGAGCACAACTCTAAGATAGATAAGAGAGATAAGTTATACAATAACTCTTTAAAATAATAGGAGAAACTCCTCCAAATACTCTTTAAGTTATTCACACATTGCACATGAGGCCCATTTATTATTAGGTCGACCCTATTACATATACATTTACACATTACGTATACAGTTAACCCCATATATGCTCCCCTTGGGGTCATATCATATACATTTAACCACCGATATACCCCCATGTTGGACATATTGTCATTGATGTCAACAACCGATGTCATTATGTTATAATGATGAGTTGGTATGAACAAAGAGCATAAAATCCAAGTACAAAAGGACTAAAAAATTAAGAGCTCATAAGGGTTAGCAACTAAAGATCAGAATCTCAGAAGAGATGACACACATGAAGCTCAAAAGGGAGAATTAAACAACGCATTAATTCCAATCCCGTAATTTGTCTAGACCGTTAGATTACAAGAGAAGGACCGTTGGAGGACTGGTCAATGATCATATCAAGTCATGATCATTGGATATGCAAGTGAAAGATAAAGGGCATGGATTGATTGGAGAGCATGAAGGGAGAATTAAACAATGAGTTATTTCCAATCCTACAATTAGTCTAGACCATCTGATATCATCGATTCAAAGATCGACGACTGTGGTTGATCCACCAACAATCACACAACTTCAATTGCGAAGTTTGGGCAATGGACTAAACCACACGTAAGTTATGGTTCCACAATCTACATCGACCGTCAATGGTCACCCACCAATAAGATCTATGGTTAGCATAAGTTCCACTGCCAAATGAGAAATTTCCATTGTGGAACTTGACGATAGTTTTAAACGTCATGCTAGTTGAGGATCCCACAATCATCCCTGATCGTTGATCTACTCCAAGAGAATTCTCGACCATTGGATCAAGTTGAGTGGAAGGACAGAGTAAGTCATAAATAATGACGAAGTTTCAAATTCTTGAAGTAAACAAGAACCGTTCACTCACCTGTAGATTAATTCATGGTTGTCGATTTGTTCGAAACCTCTGGACAAGCCATCATTGTCCTACTAATGGAAGAACTAATAATGACCGTCCGATCTGTTTCAGGGAAATATACTTCGGGATATTTAATGATTTCAAATATTGGAAGTTGCAAAGGATGAATTCCTGAAGTAAAGAGAGTCGTCCATCTCATCGTGTGATTAAAACGTGACCATCGATCTTGACAAGTGATCAAGCACTTATTTAGCCTAGCGCATGGTCACCACTTGCGATCGTATAGAATAAATAAATAAGGGTAAAAGAAGAGCCAACGCTTAAATTAATAATCCTATGGTTCTACGCCTATGGTCATATGAAAATGGTTTGAAGGAAGCACCTCATATAGATTCCATGTTTGTAATTAGACAGAGGATTAACACCATAATAATACAGAGAATAGGTGAAAAGATCAAATGTGATATGTTGAAAAATTGAGGACACAACGGAAAAATGAGAACGGTATGATGAGTCGATCCATGTATGTGATGAAGGATCAGATCCTGTCACTAAGACGGGGGGGGGGGTGATTCAGTGACAAAATAATTTTAACAATTTTCTTTTATTTATGCAAACATAATTTTGACACAATATTTTATCATGGAACCCAATTGGGAAAAACTACATACACTTTTCTATTAACTACAATTTTTTTTACATGTTACATAGAAGGAAGATATTCTTCCTTTTCGATCAACACCAACTGATGAGGATGCACCCACACCCTTGTTCACCAGCACCAACTGGTAGGAGGCTACGATCCCCTATTTAGTCAGCTACAACTGACAAGGAAGCACCAACTCCCTTTGCAGGCACCAACCTGCCCTTGCACCACCCAACCACCTTTATTTTTTGAATCTAGATAAACTTCTGCATCAATTCTTTACTGCAACTCTCTTTGCTTCTCTGATTTAATATATTCTCTGATTCGGACTGCAGAGACACACATTCTTGTCAACACTCTTCCTTGTTTATATATTCTTCAAAATGGTGTGAGAGTGACATACTGTGTCCCTTGATTTTGAACCATTGCACCTCTTTGTTTTAACTTAACCATAATCACTGATTATTATTTTTACTGTGAATTATTTTCGTAAATTGATCACATATGGATCAATTTCATCCTTTAAACTCGATCTTGAATCTCTGTTATTTTCATAGAAACCGAATTCTGCGAAGGCGCTTCCTTCAAACCATTACATGTGACCGAGCATTACAGAACCACAAGCTTACCAATTATAGTGACGTATTATATTTTCATTTAAATCTCTTATATCATATGACCAACAACGGTGACCAGACACTAGGTGAAATGAGTGCTTGAGTGATTATCAATTCAATGATCACGATTCAATCTCCCTTATGAGATGGATGATTGTCGGGACTTCGCCCTTCGGAAATTCGGTATTTCAAATTTTCAAACCTTCAAATAAAATCAGACGGTTTATTTCATAGAACTAGATCAATGGTCAGATTCGATCCCTATATATATATATATTTTAGTACTTTAATATGACGACTGGAACTTAATCATGCATTGAGATGGATGGATACCATTTACTTCGGGACTTCAGTTATTTCAACTTACGCTATCCTTCCACTGTATTATGATAAATGGTTAATAATGCACCCAAAGTGATCTTCAGATTGGACGTCTCATGTCCACTTGGGGACTTCGACATTTGGGACTTCGGGACTTTGGGCAAGTGTTGGTGGTAAAAATCCCGAAGTAAAATTCTTGGAGTGACGTGACTTACTTACGTCACTTTATGACATGGACGGAGACGAGTAGCTTCCACATGTCACTTAGATTCATGATTTACATGTGCCTGAAATGTCGATTTCATCTTGACACTTGTCATTATCTGACTATGCCATGTGTCCTTGCCGATGTGGTCTTCTAACATGGTTTGTCATATGCCCTTGCTAACGTGGTCTGGTGGCATAGATTTCCCACACGTCCTTGCTGATGTGGTATACTGACGTAGATCTCCCACACGTCCTTGTTGATGTGGTATGTTGATATGGTCTGCCACATGTCCTCTTGAATCGGATGATTGAGGATTACTTCGAATGATCCAGCGGTTGAGAATTTATTTCGGCTCTCTAGATCTTCGGGCTTCGGGAATTTCAAATCTCAAACTGAATTCTTGAAGTGATATTTTTCCAGAGCATAACCTTCTCACATCTTTAGACCTAAAGTAAATGATGTTTGTTTGATCAAGATCTTATATCAAAGGCTCGATCTGTCTGCAATGCATCTTTGCCCTGGATTAAATCCAATGGATTTCATTCTTTTCTTATCCTACCCTTCCTTTTAGTTCGATCCGACGGTTGACAAAAATTCGGGTGATCGAGATCTTAGATCTCAACCCTTGTTTATCCTGTCCTTCCACTAAAAAGTGATCCAACGACTGACGGGCATTCGAGTAATCAAATTCTCAACTGTTTTTCCCCACTTATCCTATCCTTCCACTTAAAGTGATCCAACGATCATGAGGACACTCTAAGAAGATCAATGATCAAGGATGGTTGCGGAACCACAACTTGCGAGTGATTTGACTCGTCACCAAAACTCCACAATTTGAAGTTGTGCGTTGTTGGTGAGTCAACCACAATCATCGATCTTTGAGGCTATAATATATGAGAGTCCTGGATAAATGTGGGATAGGAAATAACACAATATTTAATTCTCCTTTCGATCTTTTCAACCTATTCCCGCCGTTGATCTGGCGATTGTGCATCCGACGATCACGACTTAATCCAACTTAATCTAATCGTTTGTTAGATCAACCACAATTGTCGATATTTGAAGCTATAAGATCAGATGGTCCTGAATATATGCAGGATTGGAAATAGAGAGTCATTTAATTCTCCTTTTTTCTCTTCGTAATTCATCCCTGTCGTTGTTATGGCGATTACACATCAATAGTCTTGAATTGATATGATCGTTGATGAATCCTCTAGCAATTATTCTGAGATTCATCACACCATTTCTTTTGATCTTTGATCTTCATTCACTAACCCTCCTGAGATTTTATCTCATCTTATAATCACATCAAAGACAACAACTATTGACATCAATGACAATAGATCAATGACACTATGTCCAACAATATCCCCCTTTGTCATTGATGGCAACTCACAAACTTCATACACAATCTCCCCCTGTGATGTTGCATCTCTCCTCTGAAGTTACTCTCCCCCTTTGACATCAATGGCAAAGTGTTTCTTCTCCTATGATCTATCTATCTACATACTTCTAATCAAAGTCTTGACCATTGGTAACTCCTCCTGCAATCACACTTTTCATGTCATAACTGAATGATTCCTTTTGACGTTGATTGTTGTCTCCCCCTGAATAGGTGCCAACTGTTCATTATTTTCTTGAGATATTTAGGTTGGAATATGGATTACTCCCAATTTTTTCCTGAGATATTCAAATACATCTCTGCTTAAGGGTTTTGTGAAATATCTGCCACATGTTCTTGTGTTGGAACATATTCCAATTTAATGCTCTTATTTTCAGCCTGATCTCTTAGATAGTGGTATTTTATTGGAATGTGTTTTGATTTTCAGTGTTGAACAAGGTTCTTGGAGAGACTTATCATGCTTGTACTATCACAGTGCATAGTAGTGGGTTCTTCAAATACTATTTTGATGTCTTGTAAGGTTTTTTTCATCCATTCCACTTGTGTTCAACATTTTGCTGCTACAATATACTTCGCTTTAGTGCTAGACAATGAAATTGAGGATTGTTTTTTGCTTATCCAAGCTACCAGTGATTCTCCCAAAAATAATGATCCTCCACTTGTACTTTTTCTGTCATCTACACATCCTGCCCAATCAACATTTGAATAGGCTTTTAAAGTGAATGAATTCTTGCTAGGCTACCACAAACCAATATCTATGGTTCCTTTCAAATACCTAAATATTCTTTTTACAGCGTGAACATGGATCTCCTTTGGTGTTTCTTGGAATCTAGCCACCATCGCAACAACTTGCTTGACATTAGGTCTGGAAGTTGTTACATAGAGAAAACTCCAAATCATTGATTTGTAGTGTTTTGTATCTACAACTTTGGACTCATCATCCTTGCTTAATTTGCATCCAATTGTCATAGGTGTAGTAACAGGTTTGCAATCCTCTAACTAGAATCTCTTAAGAATATCTTTAACATACTTAGATTGATGGATAAAGACTCCTCTTTTGGACTATATTATTTATAATCCAATAAATAAATTCAATTTTCCAAACAAAGACATTTCAAATTCTTGTTGCATCATCCTAGCAAAGTCCTTACTCATTTTTTCATCATCACTGCCAAATATAATATCATCAAAATATACTTCCACAATAATCATGTTATTACCATCAATTTTACAGTAAAGATTGATGTCTGTTGATCCCCTTTTGAGGCCTTGTTTTTGTAAGTAATAATATTACCTTGCATACCATGCTCTAGGTGCTTGTTTTAGCCCATAGAGTGATTTCTTTAATTTACAGACATAGTCACCTTTATTAGTTAATTTTAATCCTTCTGGTTGCTCCATATAGACTTCCTCTTCTGAGTTTCCATTGAGAAATTCTGACTTGACATCCATTTGGTATACTTTAAATTTTTTGTAACTGGAGAAAGCTAGGAACATCCTAATTACCTTCAATCTGGCGATAGGTGCAAAGGTTTCTTCATAGTCTACTCCTTCAACATGAGAATACCCTTTATAGACCATTTTGGATTTGTTTCTGATTACTTTCCCATTCTCATTCAATTTGTTTTTATATACCCATTTAGTTCCAATGACATTTTTGTTTTTTGGTCTTGGAACTAGTTCCCAAGTTTGATTTTTTTCAATTTGGTCCAATTATTCATTCATAGATTTGACCTAGTTCTCATCTTTAACTGCATATTTGATTGAGTTGGGCTCAATATATGACAAAAATGGTATCTATGTTTGATTCAGTAATTTTCTTCTTGTGTGCACTCCATCATTCATATCTCCAATAATTAGTTCTTTAGGATGATTCTTTTGAGTCATTCTTGAGGGTGTCTTTGTGTCTCTTCAGGGGAATTCATCTATTATCTCTTCTTGAATATCTTCTTCGTCTTCACTCGTATGCATATCATCATCTTCCCTTTATTTATTCTCTTCTACTTATTCTACTTGTGTGCCAATTGTCTCATCATCATCTTCATCTTCACTTTCAAGTATAGTCTCTTGATTTTTGATTCTTAACGTTTTTAGGTCATCCACCTTGACATCTGCACTCTAAACAATCTTATGTGATATAATAGTGTAGCATATGTATGCTTTCTTGTTCGAATCATATCCAATAAAAATACCTTCATCAGATATAGCATCAAATTTTCCACGATTCTCATCAAGTCTTTTGATGTATCATTTACTTCCAAAGACCTTGAAGTATTTTACTGATGGAGCTCTTCCAAACCATAGTTCATAAGGATTCTTATCACTATTAACCCTGAGCTGATCTCTGTTCAATATGTATACTATTGTGCTTATAGCTTCCCTCCAATATCCATCAGACAATTTTGCTTCATTGAGCATAGTCCTTGTAGCCTCCTGAACTGTTCAATTCTTTCTCTCGACAATCTCGTTTTGCTGAGGTGTTTTGGTAGCAGAGAATTGTCTTTTTATTCCATGGTTTTCACAAAAGAGATCAAACTCTTTTGAGGTGAACTCACCACCATTGTATGATCTAAGACATTTGATTTTTGTCTCCTTTTCATTTTCAACAATTGTTTTAAACACTTTGAATTTGTTAAGTGCTTCTAATTTTTCTTTGAGAAAACATATCCAACCCATTCTATTAAAATCATCAATGAAAAACATAAAGTAAGACTCTCCTTGCAAACTCTTGGTCCTTGTAGGTCCACATAGGTCAGTGTGAACCAGCTCTAAAGGTTTTGAGCTTGTGTATTATTTTTCTTTGAAACTTATTCTAGTTTGCTTCCCTAGTTGACAGTGTCTGCACATAGTATTTGAGGGATTTATGATCTTTGGAAAGTTTCTTACTGCACCAAGATTACTGACTTTTACTATATTTTCAAAGTCAATGTGCCCCAACCTTGTATTCCATATCCAACTTTCATCTACTAGATTTATATGACATTCCTCATTCAATTTTGCATCTAGTATATATACATTTTTAGGAGTTCTAGGAGCAATACCAACTAATTTTCTTGTGTCTTCTCTCCTAATCTCACATTTATGGGAATCAAAGATGCAGAAGTTCCCCTGAGCACAAGTTTGGCTGACACTTAATAGACTAGGTTTCAATTTTTCAACAAACAACACATTTTTGGCTTTGTCTTTTCCCAAACTCACAATGCCTTTCCCAAGGATGTTACATGAAGCATTGTTACCAAATGTAACTTTACCCTGTTTTTTCTTTAACTCTAAAAAATTGTCCTTGTTACCTGTCATATGTTTTGAGCATCCAATGCCATCATACCAAAGGTCTTCTTTATCTTGGTCTTTTAAGGCAATAAGACATTCCTTTTTTGATGTTTTTTCTCTCCAAAGTTTATTTTTCTCTCTAATGAACTTTGGTTGTTTTGAAGCTTCCATTAATATGCATTTAATGGCCTTATGTCCATAGTTATTACATCTGAAGCATTCTAGGTCCCCTTCTTGGAGAGGTGCAATGGAGTTATAGTTTCTACTTTTAACTCGATTTATTGCTTGTTTATCTTTAAGGTTATAGTTCTTAACCTTTAGATCTTTTCTTCTATATGATCTACAATTCATAGCTTTGTGTCCAAAATTAGAGCATGCAAAGCAATAACCCAAGAAAATGCAAGGATACCTGTTTCGATAAACCTTCTTTGGTATTTTTTTGTTTTCCTTCTTGATGGGTGGAAGTAGTCCTCTAGAGTTCTAGTCATTATTTGTCCTCTCTTCGTTTTTCTTCTTGAATGTACCGAGGAGAGCATCTGCATAAGATTTTGAGTTGACTTGTCTTTTTTTATTGAGAATAAACTATTCCATTTTTATTATCTAAATCTCTTTGTGTGTTAATAATCTTATCCAATATTTTAAAGCTATTCTCATACCTTGTTTGAATGAGTTTTGTATCCAAATCTTTTCTTAGGTGAACTATTTATGCCTCCATTCTTTCACAAGTTATTTGTTTTTCTTTAAGAGACTTTTCTAGAATTTCTTCGATCCTATTTGCTTCTAGGATTTGGTTTTTGAGGGTGCTCATGAGTTTTTCCATCTCCTCTTCTTTCTGTTCATGTTTTTCCTTTTGTTCAACTACAAAATGTTTCAGTTGTCTATATTTGGTTTTGTATTTTCTTAATTCATCCAAGGCACTGAGAAGTTCTTCTTCCATATTAACTTCTTCTTCATCTTCTTACTCTTTCTCATGTTTAATTACTTCTATATCATTATATTCTTCAATACCTAGAAAAACTACTTCATCATCATCATTGTCGCTAGACTCTGATGAACTGTTGTTTTCTTCTTTTGAGTAAAAGTTATTTTTCCCTTTGTAAAACATTTTCTTGTAGTTGGGTTTTTCCTTTTTATTGTATTGTTTGATTTTTTTTTCTTCATCTTCAGGGTCATGCTTGGGATAGGGACACTTGGCTGGAAAATGGCCAACCTTGCCACAGTTAAAAAATTTGAAAGGAAGCTTGCCTTTGTACTTCCCTGATCCTGTCTTAAGTTTTTTAATGAAATTTGCTTCTTCCACATCAGATTCTTTGTCATGGTTGGATTGAAGTTTCTTCTTCTGATTATTTGCTTTCTTGGGTACCTTGAAGGCTGCCTCTCCTTGTGAGTGATTCTCATGACCTAATCTTAACTCATAGGCTGTGAGGATTCCATACAATTCATCCATGGTGAGTATAACTAAATTTTCTCGATCTTCAAGAGCAGACACTTTAGGATTGTATAGAATAGGTAGTGTTCTTAGAATTTTTTCAACTAGCTCATTATTTGATACTTCTACTCCTAATCCTTTAATTGAATTAATAATATTATCAACTCTTTTGAAGTACTCAAAGATATTTTCCTCATCTTTCATTTTTAGTCCTTCATATTGTACTTTGAGAGTCTAGAGTTTGGCCCTCTTAACCTTGGTATCTCCTGCATATATTGTTTCCAATTTATCCTAGAGTTGTTTTGCATTATTACAGTTTAGTACCTTAGCAAGGATTTTCTTACTTAGTCTAGCTTGTAGTGTGTTTAAGGATTTTGCATGTTCCCAAGACTTTTTCTTGTCTTCTGCTTCTATGGGAGTGTATTTTGGAACATCATATCCCTTTTCAACTAATGTCCATACTTCCATTCCAATGGACATTAGATAGCTTTTCATTCTAACACTCCAGAAGACATAGTCTTCACCATTAAATATGGGGATTTTTTATGACATCTTCTACTATTGATCCATTCTAATGTATATTCCTCTTGAAGTGATTTAAATCTTTTGTGAAGAGACCTGCTCTGATACCAATTGAAGGATCATATCCTATCACTGAGAGGGGGGGGTGAATCAGTGACACAATAATTTTAACAGTTTTTATTTATTTATGCAAACAAAATTTTGACACAATATTTTATCATGGAACCCAATTGGGAAAAACCACAAAAAAATTCATATTAACTGCAAAATTTGTTTTACATGTTACATAGAAGGAATATATTCTTCCTTTTCAATCAACACCAATTGAAAAGGATGTGCCCACACCCTTGTTCACCAACACCAACTGGTAGGAGGCTACAACCACCTGTTTAGTCAGCTACAACAAACAAGGATGCACCAACTCCCTTTGCAAGCACCAACCTGCCCTTGCACCACCAAACCACCCTTATTTTTTGAATCTGGATAAAGTTCTACATCAATTCTTTACTGCATCTCTCTCTTCTTCTCTGATTTAATATATTCTCTGATTCAGACTACAGAGACACACATTCTTCTCAACACTCTTCCTTGTTTGTATATTATTCAAAATGGTGTGAGAGTGACACACTGTGTCCCTTGATTTTGAACCATCTCACCTATTTGTTTTAACTTAACCATACTCACTAATTATTATTTTTACTGTGAAGGATTTTTGTAAATTGATCACATATGGATCAATTTCATCCTTTAAACTCGATCTCGAATCTCTGTTATTTTCACAGAAACCGAATTCTGTAGAGGTGCTTCCTTCAAACCATTACATGTGACTGAGCATTACAGAACCACAAGCTTACCAATTGCAACGATGTATTATATTTTCATTTAAATCTCTTATATCATATGACCAACGATAGTGACCAGACACTAGGCCAAACGAGCGCTTGAGTGCTTATCAATTCAATGATCATGATTCAATCTCCCTAATGAGATGGACGATTGTCGGAATTCGCCCTTCAGAATTTCAGGATTTCAAATTTTCAAACCTTCGAATCAAATTAGATGGTTTATTTCATAAAACCAGATCAATGGTCAGATTCGATCCCTATATATATCGTTTTACTGCTTTAATCTTACAACTGGAACTTAATCAGGCATTGATATGGATGGCTACCATTTACTTCGGGACTTTGGCTATTTCAACTTATGCTATCCTTCCACTGTATTATGATCAATGGTTAAGAATGCACTCGAAGTGATATTTAGATTGAATGTCTCATGTCCACTTCAACACTTCGACATTGGGGACTTTGAGACTTTGGGCAAGTGATGGTGGTAAAACTCCCGAAGTAAAATTCCCAGAGTAACGTGACTTACTTATGTCACTTAATGACATGGCATGAGCCAAGTAGCTGGCATGTGTCACTCAGATTCATGATTTACATGTACCTGAAATGTCAATTTCATCTTGAAACTTGTCATTATTTGACTATTCCACGTGTCCTTGACGACGTGGTCTGTTGACGTGGTTTTTCATATGTCCTTGTCAACATGGTCTGTTGACATAGATTTCCCACACATCCTTGTTGACGTGGTCTGCTGACGTAGATCTCCCACACGTTCTTGCTGATGTGGTCTGCCACATGTCCTCTTGAATTAGACAGTTGAGGCTTAATTCAGATGATCCAGCGGTTGAGAATTTATTTCGACTCTCCGGATATTCGGGCTTCAGGGATTTCAAATCTCAAACTGAATTCTTGAAGTGATATTTTTCCAGAGAATAACCTCCTCACATATTTAGACCCGAAGTGAATGATGTTCATTTGATCAGGATCTTAGATCAATGACTCGAAATGTCTATGATGCATCTTTTCCTTGGATTAAATCCAACGGATCTCAATCTTTGCTTATCTTATCCTTCCTTTTAGTTCGATCTGACAGCTGATGAAAATTTGGGTGATCGAGATCTCATATATCAGCCCTTTCTTATCCTGTCTTCCCACTTAAGGTGATTCGACAACTGATGGATATTCGGGTGATCGATATCTCATATCTCAACCCTTTCTTGTCTTGTCCTTCCATTAATTCAATCCGACGACTGACAGGTATTCGGATAATCGAATTCTCATACTTTTTCAGCTTATCCTTTCCTTCCACTAAAAAGTGATTCAACGGATAACGAGTATTCGGATAATCGAATTCTCAACTGTTCTTCCCCACTTATCCTATCCTTCCACTTAAAGTGATCCAACAGTCATGAGGAAACTCGAAGCAAATCAACGATCAAGGATGGTTGCGAAACCACAACTTGCGAGTGATTTAACTCGTCACCAAAACTTCGCAATTTGAATTTGTGTGTTGTTGGTGAGTCAACCATAATCATCGATATTAGAGGCTATAAGATCTAATAGTCTTGGCTAATTGCGGGATTGGAAATAGCAAGATATTTAATTCTCCTTTCGATCTCCGCAATATATCCTTGTCATTGATCTGGCGATTGTGCATCTGATGGTCACGACTTAATCTGACTTCATCTGATCGTTTGTTAGATCAACCACAATTGTCGATATTCGAAGCTATAAGATAGGATGGTCCTGACTAATTGCAGGATTGGAAATTGTGACTCATTTAATTATCCTTTTTCTCTCCGCAATTCATCCCTTCCGTTGATCTGGAGATTGCGCATCAACGGTCTTGAATTGATCTAATCATTGACAAATCCTCCAACGATTTTTTTGAGATTCATCGCGCCATTTATTTTGATCTTTGATCTTCATTCGCTAACCCTCTTGATATTTGATCTCATAATATAATCATATAAAGGACATCGACTGTTGACATCAATGAAACTATGTCCAACATGTGATCAACTCATGAAGACAAAATAACCGACACACAATCACGATTAAGAGAATTGAACCATGAGCATTATGAATAAAGGATAAAAGGAAAAATGATATTATTTAAAGTTTAAATTTATTATTTAAATGAAAAGGTGCAATCGTTCAATATCAAAATATGCAATGATTCGAATTCACACCAGTTGGAAGACTTTATAAACAAGAAAGAATGGTAAGAAGAAAACGTAGTTGAATTTGTTGAATTATATATATTTATATATAATGGATTGAATGAAGATTCATTCTATCACGTTGGTGTTTTTCTACAAGTTGGGTCTTGTAGGAGGATTGGATTCTTCACATCTCAGTTGCATATGAGATCAACAAGTTGGGAATTGTTATGAGGGTTGGATTCCTAATTTCTAAGTTGGATCTGAGAACTACAAGCTAGGTCTTGTAACAGAGAGATGGGTCTCTCATATTTGCTTGAAGTTGAAGATATTCAAAGATTGATCTTATGTATTCATTGATGTTAAATAAATAAATAAAGTATTTATTATTTTATATATTGGTTGAGAAAATAAAATAAATATATGTTGTTCAGTTAATTTATGAAAAGTGGAAAATTTTCCAAATTTTTGTGACATTGATTCACTTCCCCCCTGGCCCCTCTTAGTGTCAAGTGTCCATTTAAACACTTCCTTGAGTTCCGATCATAGTACCCTCTTTGAAAAATATTTTTCCTCAAATATTTGCAACTAAAGGATTTACATGTGATGAAAACAAGTAATTGTTGATTAAGGTTGGTTGTCATTGATGTCAACCCTTGAAGAAAGCCCTGTAGCACAAAGGCTTGGGTAATGGACCCAATATTGTTTGATGTAAATATGACTCATTATTTTTTTCTCATGGTTGATAATAAGTAAAAATATGGATGAACTCCAAAGTGGTCCCCTTATGGTGAAAGGCCTCACGGGAAGATGCTTTGTGGAGTAAGAGAACCCATGCTTAATTGTGGAATAATGAGATGA
>SNQJ01S0012631.1:117794-129401 GCA_010110895.2 Picea sitchensis | reverse complement strand
ATAGGAAAAATATATGATTCAAAAAGACTGTATACGATAAAAAGTTTGGATATGTTCCCATATAAAACATTGTGAATAGAAAAACCGACAATAAGACCTCCAATCTCTTATCCAATCAGATCAGTACTTATATGGTACTTTTTATTATATAAAAATCTATGTTTTTAGTTCCCTAGCTCCAACAATAGGTATTATGCAAATATTTCTGATCAAAGGACAAACTAATATGTAGTCAACGAATTATCGATTGCTATAGTCTCTCTATACCTACGACAGGGACTAATAACATATTTAATCTAGTAAATTATTGTTTGATTCAGTAGAAAAGTAATATGGTTTGATTAAATAAATATATGGATGAAAATTTTGAATTAAAATAATAGATAATAGTTATATATTGTAATTTCAATATTTTTAATCAATAAAATAATAAATACATGATTTTATAATACAATTAAAATGATTATTTATAAGATTCAAATATTAAACTTTGAAAATTGATTTAAAAATTTACCATGTCAAAAGCTTTTCACCAATTATAATATATCCGCAAGAAACAGATATAATATTATAATACTATTGAATAGACGGATTTGCTCTCTATAAGTTGCAAAAAAATTCCTGATTTCGAATCCTTTAAGCTTGAGAAAATGCATTGGATATCCGTGTCCAAATGGAAAATCAATCAGCACGAGAACATGTCAGATGGCTTGCAATGACAGAAACACCTCAGACAAAATAGGGATCTCTACATCTTATTATTATGTATTAATAATATGTATATAGCTATTAATGCATTGTTTTCTGTTACATATTGACCATGGATTACTCCATTTTTGCCCTCAAAACAATCGGTATTGTATGAAGGATATTTAAATAGGTTTATAATGGATGAAGTGCGGCGCCAAGACATACATGCATTTGAAAGAATATACATGTATTTTAGTGAATTTTAATTGTGTTTTTTCAAACTTAATTTTTGTAAATGCATGCACTTCATCCATCATCTAACCGGTAAATAAATAAATATTCATCTCAAGAAAAATGAAACATGTTTTAAAAGGATTTAAACCTAAAAAGATAATATTTTTTTCTAACTAAGTACAAGATCTAATTTTAAAAAATAATATAAATAATTTCTAATTTTTAACTTTAATCTTTATTTTTTATATCTCTTATTTGTAAATTTCTATAAATTGGATGAATGCAACCACCTACTCACTACATTTAAATGGACCCACCTATTTTAATATTTTAACTTAGGTATTAACTTTTTATGGACCACTAGATCTAATCTCACTTTACATTTAAGAATGAAAGATTATATTATATGATTTTCTTTCCCCTTTTACACCATTTCATTTTGACATTTTATTTTTTTATTTGATTTTTAATATATTTATTTTTTATAATAATTTATATTTTTTATTTAAATACTATAGAGAATAAAATTTCTAGTGAATTGACAAATATATAGTTGGGAACATATTCTCATACAATTAAAATAAACATGCATGAAACAATAAATACATAACACTACTTCTATTAACTCCCATATACAATTTAACATGGCACATTAAATCAAAAACACCATAAACATATATATTTTATCCTTAAAATCCAAATGGGAAAACCAACTTCAAATGGGGGTTCAATTCTCATTTTGACAATCTCTGGTACACTGTATTTCTTGCATCTCTATGCATCCTCCTCTCTTATCCAAAAGACCCATTGAGAGTGAAAGTGGAGAAAGAGATAGGAAGAGTTGGGAGTAAGGGGAAGGCAAACAAAGACCCTTCATTTCCCCTTCCTCATCTTTCTCTCTTCTTTTTTTTCAATCTAACTATCTCATTTTTCTTTCTCACTCTCATTTTGTTTTATTCAATTTTTACATTTACATTGCTTATATAGTTTGTTAACCTTCATAAATTGCCAAGTTAATCTTGTAGGTACTTATTCTTACAACCATTCATTGGTTCATATCCATTTCAGATCACTAGTAGGTTGGAATGCCCCACATTTTGGTTAGAGGATTTCTTTTGCATTTGGATGGGGTTAAACGAACCCTTGGTTTTTTATTTTTTAAGGAATATGATTGAAGGGGGTTACAAAGTAAAGATAGGTGATCAACCTTGAATGACATGAGATTGGGATATAGAACATTTAAAGTTTCAATGATCTCCCCTTTCCATTGGTTGAGTCCATAATCACTAACAAGGAGAGGGAGAATTAACATAGGCAAAGATGATAAAGGAGTTTTCTAGGTAGGTGGAGATTAGGGTTTACCTTGGGAATTTCAAAATTAAGGAAACTTATTTTAGCCAACAAAGTTGACACAAAACCCATACTTATTAGGTATCTATGTTCTAATTATAAGGCTTAATGTCCAACTTCTCTAAGAGCATGTTCTAAATAAAAAAAAAACTTAATATTAATTGGTGTACGCATTGATTTTATCAAATTTTACCAAATGTCAACATAAAAAAACATACTATCTTGTGGGGAAAATCAGGGGAAATCACAAACAAAGGACCAGTGTGGATTGGTTTGCATCACTCACTTATGGTTGAGGGATTGCCTTAGTTGCTATGGTGGATACGCCTCTACTTAAATATAACCACCCTTCTATGTTTGGAACATTCTTTTTATTTTCAATTTGTTTCAATTTGTTTATTGTCTTGATGATAGAGTAATGCATTAGGTGACGATGATTTATTTTTTCATCATATTTTATATTTTTAAGGTTTGATGAATAAAGTAGTTAAGGCATGTAATATACATCATTTTTTCAATTTCAATATCAAACAAGGGATCCTTTGTCTCATACACCAATTTGATGTCTAACGTAAACCTTAACTTAAAATTAGATTATTATAGATTATCATATTGGAACAAAATTGTCTATTTCATTTTTTAATACTTTTAAAATTAATTGTGAAATGAAGATCCATCGTTGTTGTCATCGTTGTTGTCAATTGCACTTGGACAAAATTGCCTACATCAGTTTTAAATGTTTTTAAAGCTTATGAACAAAGTGATTCTGGAATGCAAGATTCATACTATTTCCAATTTCACTCGGAACAAATTTACTAACATCATTTTTGAAATTTGATGAACAAAGTGGTTTTGGAATATAAAATTAATGCTAGATTATGAAGATAGCACGTGTCACTTTACGGATGGACCATGTCAAACAAGTCCCCGGCAGAATGCATATAAATATGGCTCTGCTGCACTCCGTTGTCATTGTGATCTCGAGTTTTGGAGGATTCTCTGCAAACTATCAGCGTCCTCTGTTTCGTTCGATTTCTTTCTGCCTTCATCTTGGATAGAGTTTTCGCCATTTCCAGTCTTCGTTTCGAATCCTTTCAACGTTCTTTATTTTTCTTCCATTTTTGACTTGTTGCGTTTGTTGAGAACCGTGGGAGCTTTGCCGGTCTTTGATTATGTCCAGTGGTTACGCAGGTTTTGTATTGTGTTTATTGCATTTGAAGATGCAGACATTCGTAAAGACATTGACTGGAAATATTATAACTCTTGAAGCGGAGAGCTCAGATTCCAAGGACAAAAAGGGCATCCCTCCCGACCAGCAGTGTCTCATCTTTGCAGGACAGCAGCTGAAGGACGGGCGAACTCTTGCCGATGACAACATACAGAAAGAATCGATTCTTCACCTTGTACTTCGTCTGAGAGGAGTAGTGCAGATCTTTGTGAAAACCCTAACTGGCAAGACCATCACGCTTGAAGAAGAGAGCTTCGATACAGCTGATAATGTGAAGGCAAAGATTCAGGACAAAGAGGACATTCCTCCGGATCAGCAGAGATTCTTTGCAGGCAAGAAATTTGTCCTTCGGCCGATTACAACATTTAGAAGGAATCTACTCTGGCAGACTACAACATTCAGACGGAATATACTCTGCGTTTTGTCCTTCTGCACCGTGGTGATATGCAGATATTTGTGAAGACGTTGACGGGCAAGACCCTCAAACAAGAGTTTGAGACCTCAGATACGACAGATAACGGGAAGGCTAAAATTCAAGACAAGGACGACATTCGTCCTTATCAGCAGAGGCTCATTTTTGCCGGAAAGCAGCTGGAAGATGGACGGACACTCGCTGAGTACAATATTCAGAAGGAATCCACCTTCCACCTTTGGATTTTGAAATCGTGTAGTTTAAAAGTTTGAATTTATGGAATTTTTATGGGTATATTTTCTGATAATTTTTATTGAAATTGGTTAAAAAAATGTTGAAACTTAAAGTGATTGAAGTGATTGAGTTTGTAGTCTAAAGGTTTTTCATGGTGTTAAATTCATTTATGTATTAAAAATGCAATTTAAAAAAATAGAAAATGGAGATTTCACCAAAATCTATTTCCCCATATTCGAGTGAAAAAATTCAAAAATTCAAATATTTAAACAATGCTTTTTGAAATGGTTGATAATGAATTTCTCTTCACCTTATGTAAAGAGTTTCATGCACCAATCCGATTCTGTGTGTGGTTGTAATTTTAAAATAAATTATTATTATTAGGTTAGATCCTAATGAGGTCTCATACACCAATTTAGTGTAGCTTGGCTTCTTGTCCCACAAACAAGGGGGTCTCATACACCAATTTGGTGTGGCTTGGCGGTGACCTTAAAAATAGATTATTATTAATAGTAGTATTAGTAATAGTAATAGATATTACATTACATGGAGTCCCTTTTCTCTTTATCAAAGTTATGTCATTTATGTCTGGAATCCCTAATGGTTAATTTGGTTTAATTATTTGGACTCTTTAAATTCAATAATTTTTTTATGAAATTTTGAGTATAGATAGATAAAGAATTTCTCTACATCTTGTAAAAATTTCAAACTCTAATTCTCAATATTGGTTGTGTGCATTTTCAAATGTGTATAATTGTCAAATCCCTAGAGATGCTCTTGTATCAACCAACTTTGGGAATTGACCTTGAGATTTCATGTATGAAGTTCAAAAAACTCAACCACTCAAACTAGCTCACTTGACTTAAAAAATTTGTAACAAGATCATGTTCATTGTTTGGTCAACCATACTTGAACATCATCCTAAAAAAAAGCTNATTTGTTTGGTCCATCCTAAAAAAGCTTGGGCCCCACAATTTTAAATTGTGGCATATACACCTTAGGTGCACCTTACATGTGTTCTTAGATGGACTTAAAGACTCCCCCAACATTCTTTTCGTAACAAATCTCAATACGATTTGAATTTAAATGAACAGGTAAAAAGTCTTGTTGTTTTGATATTAGTAAAAATGAAGATTAAATTACATGGAATAAATGTGAATGCAATTAAGGAAGTTTTCCATATTTTAATCTTGCATAGACTAAATATGATGGAGAGCTAGCACAATCCATGAAGCATTAGACACTTATTTAATACATGGATGGTTACTAAGGAGATAATCCATTACCTCTGATGCATTATGTTGAAAAATTTCTTGACGAAGTTGAAATTGCACATGTACTTCATTAACACTCTAGCAACCATATGTAAAGGTGGTATGGGTGATTTTTATGAAATTAGTAAAGTAGTGAGATGTACTATATGTAGTGGAATTTATAACATAATTTTTTTGTCTTACATTTCAAATAGTCTCTCATCATGATGTTAATCATGGTCATGGCCTTTTTTAGGATTACGAGGCCCAACCTTCATTAAGTTCTAGCTATAATTTTTTTTTGTCAAACTAAGTTGAATAATGGAAATTTATCTAGTAGATATCATCCAAAATTCAGCTAATAGATATCATCATATTGAAGATTTGATTGAGTTTTAAGAGGGTGGATGTGAGTGCATGGTCATGCCAACCATAATTCGAGTTTTGAGTGCCATGGAATATAGAAAAAAATAGATTTATCTTGGATTGGAGAGAAAGTGAGGTAAGCCCCTTATTATTCCTTGCCTTCAGGAGGGTACTAGCATTCAATTCATCATTTACCTCCTATTAGTTAACCTTTTCACTTTTAATGTTTTGTTCAATTCCAAATTTTAACATAGCAAAATTGTAATAGTGCACATTATATCATTTAATATAAATAAATAAAATATTTATTCTACATTTTTATTGGACATAAAATTTGAAGTGTTATTGCCGCAGTGATGATGTGCATTAACACTTCAATGTCATGGTTGAAGTCAAGGAATAAATGTTTGTCAGTCACAATTTATTAAATGCATCACAAACAAATGAAAACCATTGCATTGACACGAGATATAAAATAGTGCTATGCTCTTGCTCTACATTTTCCATGCATGCATACACATGGACAATGTAGAAAACACATGACCTTGAAATGATTCCACTCATATCTATTAACTAACTTGTTTACAACTGTTATCCATTTCATAATTTTCGATATGGATACGAGGTATTATCTATATCAATTCCATAACCTAGCCCAACCTCAATCATCCCCCAAGTTCCTACATCCAGTTGAGTCTTGGGCTATGTATGAATCCATTGAATGTTCCACATTCAAATATTTGGTTGGGTGATACTATGTATGTGTTTGACGTCCCTTGATGCTATAAGTATTTCTAGGATATCACTAGCACATATGCCACAATAACATTATGATAAGAAGAAGAAGATTGTCTGAAATTTCAAATTCCTCTGAGATATTAGCGACAATAAAGGATGTTTCAAATGTTTCCAAGTACAACCTCTTGAAGAAAGAATAGACTTGTTCTTTGTTTATTTTTCCAACTAGTACAGAAGGAATATCTCAAACGAGAACTACAAATTGTTCTAGTTTAGAATCCAATGAAGCTTTCTCCCTTTCTCTAAATTGAAGAACGTGCTCGTAGGTTTTCCAGAGAAGAAAATATGTCACAAACTTAACCTAGTACACTACAAATACAAATCCCCATAATCAACTGCTCTCTTTCTACAAGACACAAATTTTGGCCTAGGCCTTAGTAATTGGATAAGAAAATTAGAACCAAAACAACATCAAAAGGAAAGGGTTTGCATGGCACATGAATATTGCCCATGGAAAGCTTGTCAAAATCATCATAACTTGCAATAGTTTTCTTCATTTCCCACTCCAACGTGAGTTTATAATTCATATAAGTTCCACTCAAAGGAAGAAGAACCGGTAAGAAAACTCCCGCAACCCCCCTAAACAGAATAAGGCCTAACCACGGGGAAGGAAATTCTTCCTTAGGAAGACAAAGTAGGACAAGAGTCATTTGAGATGAAAAGATAGGCAGGCTCCAAAAATTCCTTTAAATATGGGGCATAGCAAAGCACTCTTGGCTTCCCTAGGTAACCTCCCTTTCTAGTGCCTTTCTTTTGTTGCATAGATCACGCCACTCACACAACATTGTTCTTCTATTTCATAGCTCATTCCACTCACACAACACTATTCTTTTGTTGCATAGCTCATGCCATTCCCACAACACTGTTCTTTTTTTGCATAACTCATGCCACTCATGCAACATTGTTCTTCTATTGCCCAAGGATCAAAGACTCTTTGTCAACATCGCTTAGTGTAGCACCTCCTTCCCCTCTGCGATCATCAATCATACTCCCATAGCCAGCGAGGGAAAGGTATTACTTATAAGCAAGCTGAAAAGTTGGGAATGGTATTATTGAACAAAGATTAGTCGGGTCGATCATCATCGTCTCCCCTGGGAATGACAAGCGGAATTTCGAGGTAAAGGCCATGAAGGATATGGGCTGATTGGCAAGCTTCCCAGTTAGTGTTGTGTGGATGTCTTAGAATGCATGTGCACTTGAACCATGTAGTCTCGGGTTCCAATTAAGGGGATTGTGTAGGCTCAGATTCTAGTCCCAAGAATAGATGAAGAGAGGGGAGGACTTTGGATTAACAATATGTGGAATCTAATGTGTGGGCAATCTTGTCTTTTCTTATTGTCAAGAAACATAATTATTGGATTATCAGGTTTTTGTGTACAAGACAATCAAATATATTATTTCTAGTTGTTTTTAGACTTTTGGTTTTCCTAAATTTGACGAGAAAATTTCTCATCATGGGGAAATTTGTTCCTCAAATCCGGTTAAATTTTTGTGATGATCGTCAATATTTCCTTAAAACTCCTACAATACTTGGTAATATTTGTGCTTTACTATATTATAGTTTCTCTCCCTCTCTATTTATTTTTTCATAGCATATCAATATCAATGTTAAGTCATTTAACTTGAATTCATGTTTTTCTCGTAAACCTAAAATAGCCCATCAATCAATAGAAATATGTACTTCTCTACTTCTATATATAGGTTGTGTTTTAAATTAAATTTATATCAATATGTTTCTATTATATGGGCTATCTTGGTAAAGGACAACTAGAAATTCATTGAAATTTCAAGCTAAGTCACACCAAATTGGTGTATGAGACCCCCTTGTTTGTGATTTTACTGGTGGTAAAGTCTACAGAGGTATACATACCCTAGCCCCCTTTGGATTTGAACTTGTGACCTCTTAAGAGGAAACACATGTTCTTAACCATTAAGCCCACTCAAACTATAAAAAATAACAAATCAAAATATTTCTTATTTAGAATTTGATTATTTATTTTCAATTGTGAGTAAATTATTATTTGTTCTTATCTTTTTAGTTGGTCCATGTCTTGGGATAAGTGGTTGTATTAACCTTAAATATATTTTTATACAATTTTTGTGTTATAGTTGGTTCTTATGCTAGAATGGGCCCAGTGATCGAAATTAAGTTCTGCACCATTTTAATACACATTCGATCTATTGGTGTTCCTTATTCTTTATTCCCTCCAGTTAGTAGAGATGCTCCCGCTGCCTCACCTCGTTGTTGTGGCTTCTAAGTGGTTGGTGTTTTGATACCTCCCTTAATCTATTATGTCAACGGCTTCTGCAAAGTTACAACCAATATTGCAATATTCCAATTAAAATATATTTATTCTGCAAAGTTACAACCAATATTGCAATATTCCAATTAAAATATATTTAAATTCCAAGATGTCACTTGTATCCTATTAAAATATATTGGAGTACAATGTACACTACAAGGAGAATAGCTCATTAAAGTAGTTATATTTGCATATTGAATTTCTTCCTATTTATTATTTGGAAATATTTATTATTTGGAAATCATAGTTGTATATTGATTTCCATTATATAATTTATTTATTTATTATACGAATATTGTACTGTCAGTTCGCTGGAGCCTTCCTCGTCTTCAATTGAAAAATGAATGTGCAAATTACCTTTCAGAAAAGACCGCTAACAATAAATATTTGTAAATTTTTGCATGTTTTGTTGATATACTTAATTTTTAAACTCGCTAATTTCTAATTTCTTCTATCCAGTTAGGCTGCCAAGTCTAGATAGTGCTAATATGTTCGTATGAGCCTAGAACAACCGAATCTAGTCGTTAGTTTTCCTATAGCTATAAGTTCACTTGTATGATGTGTTGCATTAAATAAATGTGCTCTCCAATGTTGCAGTGTGGATTGTCATGACTCCACATGCATTAACAAACTATCAACAAATAATCGTGAGAGTTAAGTGTCTTATTCACATAGTCGAAGGATACCAACAATTAAAGTACACATTTCTTAAAGAACATGTTCTTACAAAACTAACTCTAAATGATTAGTAAAACCTTTTATTTCAAATTCAAATATAGTGTTTTATTTATTTATTTATAGATTATATAAAAAAATTTATTTTTTTTAAATCATTAATGTTTTTCATTTTCAAACCTATGGTAGGGACTAAGTTATCATGTAGCGCTTGTTTGAAAGATGGAATTGCTCTTTTTTTCCTGCAAGTAATAATCTAATTTCTCCATAGTATTACGTCTTTATATATGTACTCACTATGTGACATTATTTTGATAAATGCTACAAGATGAGGACATTGGCAACGATTAGTGGCAAGGCATTGTTGACTAAATGTAAAGTGATTTAATACATAGGGAAACATGATGCAAAAACATCTTTGGCCTTAGGAAATCCGCATCAACCAAAACCATTTCAATTTCAAGTTAATAATGGTAGGATGAAATAAGGGTGTTGTAAATCCAGGTGTGTTGTAACTCCACATTGCTGCAACTTCGTTTAAATACTACAGATCATAACGTGTTGCAACTCCAATCATGTTGCAAGTGTTGCAAATCCATGCATGCTGCAATTCTAGTTATAATGTCACAAGTTACATCATGTTGCAACTCCCAATGATGTGGGTTATGCATGGTGTAACTCCACGTGTCCTAAATGGAATTTGTGGCAATTGATGGGCCATCACTCCAAGTGTCTTGTACAAATTTCATGGAAATGATGATTCATAACTCCATGTGTCTTGAGCGGACTTCGTGGAATTTGGTGGACCATTTACAAGAGGTAGACAAATCAAACTCGAAAATGATTGGAAGAAGTTGAACCATCATAACTTCCCAGCTTCCAATGCGTATTGGGGAAAATGGTTGAGAAGTGGAACCATCGAATTGGTCTGGATTTTAAGGGTTCGCTTGGGAAAGAGGAAAAAGTGAAGAGGGGGGTTGGCTTGAATTCAGTTGGAGACAGAAAAGAGGGAACATAGAGTGTACATTTGTAGGAGAAATAACATAGAGGAAGGCATGCCTAGCTTTGTTTCATGACGTGGAATAGAGGAACATGTTCAGTTCAATTAATAAAGAATGAGATCCATGCCAGATTTTATGGTGATGTAATGAGACAATAAGAGAAATTATGTCTTGTTAATAAATAATCTCCTGTCCATGTTTAAATGGTGTTGTCTCTTGTTTCCTTTTCCTGTGACTGTTAATTCCTCTTGGTATTAGTTAAATGTTAATTTACGTTAAATCTAGTACATTGGTAGCTGTGCACTCTATAGGTAAAAATCTAGTTATGTAGTTGGTTAAGTACATAATTGAGGGTTACTACGTCAAGTGGTACGAAAGTTGGTTAAGCTACTAAGATTTGGTTCTTGCTAGTCTTCTGTGTAAAAATGTGGTTTTGGAAGATAAGTTGTGAGAGACATCACCCAGAAGTAAGGCATGTGAATGTTATTCCGAGCGAGGGATATGAGACAACTTGTAAGGATGTTTCCACGTAGAGAAGGAGTAGCAGGAGGAGGTGTGAGGAACCGAGAATTTGAGGAATTGTGAAGGAGGATATAAGAAATGGAAAATAGAAGGCTTGGAGATGTTGAAACAGATTCAAAGTCGGAAGACAAGATTGAAGAAGAAATAAATGTTGAGGAAGCAGACCCAACCATACGTTTGATATCTTTTCTGAAGGACAAAGGTAATGAAAAGGTAGAAGTTTCATACTATCATGGTAGTTTGAAAGCAGCGACTCTCATTGATTGGATAGGAGAGATCGAAAGGTACTTTGAGTACGATAATGTTCAGGACCCCAATTGGGTTCGATTCACATGAAAAATAAAAAGGGTCATGTTGTAATTTGGTGGGATATACTACAGAAGGACAGGGTTGTTGAAATTACTAAGACAACTGAGAGGGGGGTTGAATCAATTTTTACTTTGCTTAAACAATATTAATTCAATTAAACCATTTTTAATTTTTCCCCAAGTGACCATCAATATTATACCACATATGGACAACATAAATAATGAGCATCACT
>SNQJ01S0012631.1:94179-111152 GCA_010110895.2 Picea sitchensis | reverse complement strand
TAAGCAGCTTTTGGCACCCATTAATCAACCAACTTAAAGACCCTCTCAGATCAAATTAGGTTTTACACCTTCCTCCTCCTTTTCCTTACTTGTTTATGTTCTACCTTTGAAGTCGGTAACTAGATGTAAAAGTCCAACTAACCTTGTACTACCTACCACATTATTCTTATTAAAAAAGATAGTACTATATTTATCACTAATTAAACCATATATATATATCCTAATCCTTTGACACTTTATATATTAATATTCATTACATCCTAAACACTTAAAAACTTGAATCATAAATCAACCCCTAGAATATCTAATAGAATTATACATTCATTTATAAAGATTAACAATTAATATAATAAGATAAAATTCAATCCAAAGCTAACCCTAGATTTTTTTTTACTTACCAATTTAAAAACTTTTTAAAACAAACCATTAGAAACCCTAGACCTATATACATTGTGAGACATATCAACATTCAGAAATCACTTATGTTATATTAATTATTATTACCAATTATCTTTAGATTTAGGTTATAAATAAAAACTCTACAAAACAAATACTACAAAACCCTAGAACTTTATACCTATTTAGAGATAATCACTCATGATATAATAGTAAATTATCACTAATCATGATTAACTACCATTTTTAAAAAACTTCTAAAAAAACTTCTAAACAAAAACACTACAAAACAAATACTACAAAACCCTAGAACTTTATACCTAATTAGAGATATCAACTTTATAAAATCACTCACTATATATTAATAATTAACACTAATCATCTTAATTTATTAATTCCTTAAGCTCTAATAAAAATTAAAATGGAAAACAAAATACTATTAAGTAATATAATATAATTAAACTCCTTCTAACCCTAAAAAACTTTAAATTATTTATATTTATTAAAAAACTTTAATTATTTATATTATTCACTATTCAAAGTTACGTTTAAACCTATTAATAATTAATTTGTTTTTAATTAGCTCCGAATTAGGGTTACATCTAGCCGACCTAGTTATCTTATTTACTGTCCTGCATATACACTATTAATGACGAAGATCAGCTTGCTCTCTAAATTGACGATTAGTCCTGATGATTTGAAATTCCTCACCACATAAATCTGAAAACAGTAATATACATCCTTGTTTTCAATTTCAATACCAAACAAAATATTCTTTGTCTCATACACCAATTTAATGTGTGACTTGAGCCTGAACATAAAATTAGATTATTATAGATTATCATGCAAATTGTAGTTGGAACAAAATTGCCTATTTCATTTTTTAATACTTTTAAAGTTAATTGTGAAATGAAGATCCATCATCGTTGTCAATTGCACTTGGACAAAATTGCCTACATCAGTTTTAAATATTTTTAAAGCTTATGAACAAAGTGATTCTGGAATGCAAGATTCATACTATTTCCAATTTCACTCGGAACAAATTTACTGACATCATNTTTTTAATTCGATGAACAAAGTGGTTTTGGAATATAAAATCAATGCTAGATTATGAAGATAGCACGTGTCACGTTACGGATGGACCATCTCAAACAAGTCCCCGGCAGAATGCATATAAATATGGCTCTGCTGCACTCCGTTGTCATTGTGATCTCGAGTTTTGGAGGATTCTCTGCAAACTATCAGCGTCCTCTGTTTCGTTCGATTTCTTTCTGCCTTCATCTTGGATAGAGTTTTCGCCATTTCCAGTCTTCGTTTCGAATCCTTTCAACGTTCTTTATTTTTCTTCCATTTTTGACTTGTTGCGTTTATTGAGAACCGTGGGAGCTTTGTCGGTCTTTGATTATGTCCAGTGGTTACGCAGGTTTTGTATTGTGTTTATTGCATTTGAAGATGCAGACATTCGTAAAGACATTGGCTGGAAATATTATAACTCTTGAAGCGGAGAGCTCAGATACCAAGGACAAAAAGGGCATCCCTCCCGACCAGCAGCGTCTCATCTTTGGAGGACAGCAGCTCAAGGACGGGCGAACTCTTGCCGATAACAACATACAGAAAGAATCGACTCTTCACCTTGTACTTCGTCTGAGAGGAGTAGTGCAGATCTTTGTGAAAACCCTAACTGGCAAGACCATCACGCTTGAAGTAGAGAGCTTCGATACAGCTGATAATGTGAAGGCAAAGATTCAGGACAAAGAGGACATTCCTCCGGATCAGCAGAGATTCTTTGCAGGCAAAAAATTTGTCCTTCGGCCGATTACAACATTTAGAAGGAATCTACTCTGGCCGATTACAACATTCAGAAGGAATCTACTCTGCGTTTTGTCCCTCTGCACCGTGGTGATATGCAGATATTTGTGAAGACGTTGACGGGCAAGACCCTCAAACAAGAATTTGAGACCTCAGATATGACAGATAACGGGAAGGCTAAAATTCAAGACAAGGAAGGCATTCGTCCTTATCAGCAGAGACTCATTTTTGCCGGAAAGCAGCTGGACGATGGACGGACACTCGCCGAGTACAATATTCAGAAGGAATCCACCTTCCACCTTGTCTTGATGGATTTTGGTGGATTTTGAAATCGTGTAGTTTAAAAGTTTGACTTTATGGAATTTTTATGGTCATATTTTCTGAAATTGAGTAAAAAAATGTTGAAACTTGAGTTTGTAGTATGAAGATTTTTCATGGTGCTAAATTCATTTATTATTAAAAATGCGATTTAAAAAATAGAAAATGGAGGTTTCACCAAAATCTATTTCCCCATATTCAAGTGAAAAAATTCAAAAATTCAAATATTTAAACAATGTATTTTGAAATGGTTGATAATGAATTTTTCTTCACCTTATGTGTGGTTGTAACTTTAAAATAAATTATTATTATTAGATTGGATTCTAATGGGGTCTCATACACCAATTTGATGTGGTTTGACCCCTTTTTCCACAAATAAGGGGGCCTCATACACCAATTTAGTGTGGCTTGGTTGTAACTTTTAAAATAGATTATTATTAGTAGTAGTATTAGTAATAGTAATAAATATTACATTATATGGAGTCCCTTTTCTCTTTATCAAAGTTATGTGATTTATGTCTTGAATCCCTAATGATTAATTTAGTTTAATTATTTGGACTTTTTAAATTTAATAATTTTTTTGATGAAATTTTGAGTATAGATAGATAAAGAATTTCTCTACATCTTGTAAAAATTTCAAAACTCTCAATATTGGTTGTGTGCATTTTCAAATGTGTATAATTGTCAAATCCCTAGGAATGCTCTTATATCAACCAACTTTGAGAATTGATCTTAAGACCTCATGCATGAAGTTCAAAGAACTCAACCACTCAAGCTAGTCCATTTGGCTTAAAAAGTTTGTAACAAAGTCATATTCATTGTTTGATCAACTATACTTGGACATTATCCTAAGAAAATCCTAAAAAAACTTAGGCCCCACAATTTTAAATTATGGCATATACACCTTAGGTGCACCTTGCATGTGTTCTTGGATGGACTTAAAGACTCCCCCAACATTCTTTTCATAACAAATCTCAATACGATTTGAATTTAAATGGACATGTAAAAAGTCTTGTTGTTTTGATATTAGTAAAAATGAAGATTAAATTACATAGAATAAATGTGAATGCAATTAAGGAAGTTTTCCATATTTTAATCTTGCATAGACTAAATATGATGGAGAGCTAGCACAATCCATGAAGCATTAGACACTTATTTAATACATGGATGGTTACTAAGGAGATAATCCATTACCTTTGATGCATTATGTTGAAAAATTTCTTGACGAAGTTGAAATTGCACATGTACTTCGTTAACACTCTATCCACCATATGTAAAGGTTGCATGGGTGATTTTTATGAAATTAGTAAAGTAATGAGATGTACTATATGTAGTGGAATTTACAACACAACTTTTTGTCTTACGTTTCAAATAGTCTCTCATCATGATGAATCATGGTAAATCATGTCATGGCCTTCTTTAGGATCACGGGGCCCAACCTTCATGGAGTTCTAGCTATAATTTTTTTTACCAAACCATGTTGAATAATGGAAATTTATTTAATAGATATCATCTAAAATTCAACTAGTAGATATCATCATATTGAAGATGTGATTGAGTTTTAAGAGGGTGGATGTGAGGTGGATGTGAGTGCATGGTCATGCCAACCATAATTTGAATTTTGAGTGCCATGGAATCGAGAAAAAAATAGATTTATCTTGGATTGGAGAGAAAGTGAGGTAAGCCCCTTATTATTCCTTGCCTTCAACAGGGTAGGTATTAGCATTCAATTCATCATTTACCTCCTATTAGATAACCTTTTCACTTTTAATGTTTTGTTCAATTCTAAATTTTAACATAGCAAAATCGGAATACTACACATTATATCATTTAATATAAATAAAAAAATTATTTATTCTACATTTTTATTGGACATAAAATTTGAAGTGTTATTGCCGCAGTGATGATGTGCATTAACACTTCAATGTCATGGTTGAAGTCAAGGAATAAATGCTTGTCAGTCACAATTTATTAAATGTATCACAAACAAATGAAAACCATTGCATTGACACGAGATATAAAATAGTTCTATGCTCTTGCTCTGCATTTTCCATGCATGCATACACATGGACAATGTAGAAAACACATGACCTTGAAACGATTCCACTCATATCTATTAACTAACTTGTTTACAACTGTTATCCATTTCATAATTTTCGATATGGATACGAGGTATTATCTATGTCAATTCCATAACCTAGCCCAACCTCAATCATCCCCCAAGTTCCTACATCCAGTTGAGTCTTGGGCTATGTCTGAATCGATTGAATGTCCCACATTCAAATATTTGGTTGGGTGATACTATGTATGTGTTTGGCATCCCTTGATGCTATAAGTATTTCTAGCATATCACTAGCACATATGCCACAATAACATTATGATAAGAAGAAGAAGATTGTCTAAAATTTCAAATTCCTCTGAGATATCAACGACAACAAAGGATGTTCAAATGTTTCCAAGTACAACCTCTTGAAGAAAGAATATACTTTTTCTTCGTTTATTTTTCCAACTAGTACAAAAGGAATATCTCAAACGAGAACTACAAATTGTTCTAGTTTAGAATCCAATGAAACTTTCTCCCTTTCTCTAAATTGAAGAACGTCCTCGTAGGTTTTCCAGAGAAGAAAATATGTCACAAACTTAACCCAGTACACTACAAATACAAATCCCCATAATTAACTGCTCTCTTTCTACAAGACACAAATTTTGGCCTAGGCCTTAGTAATTGGATAAGAAAATTGGAATCAAAACAACATCAAAAGGAAAGGGTTTGCATGGCACATGAATATTGCCCATGGAAAGCTTGTCAAAATCATCATAACTTGCAATAGTTTTCTTCATTTCCCACTCCAACGTGAGTTTATAATTCATATAAGTTCCACTCAAAGGAAGAAGAACCAATAAGAAAACTCCTGCAACCCCCCTAAACAGAATAAGGCCTAACCACGGGGAAGGAAATTCTTCCTTAGGAAGACGAAGTAGGACAAGAGTCATTTGAGATGAAAAGATAGGCAGACTCCAAAAATTCCTTTAAATATGGTGCATAGCAAAGCACTCTTGGCTTCCCTAGGTAACCTCCCTTTCCAGTGCCTTTCTTCTGTTGCATAGATCATGTCACTCACACGACATTGTTCTTCTATTTCATAGCTCATTCCACTCACACAACACTATTCTTTTGTTGCATAGCTCATGCCATTCCCACAACACGGTTCTTTTTTTTGCATAACTCATGCCACTCATGCAACATTGTTCTTTTCTTGCCCAAGGATCAAAGACTCTTTGTCAACATCGCTTAGTGTAGAACCTCCTTCCCCTCTGCGATCATCAATCGTACTCCCATAGCCAACGAGGGAAAGGTATTACTTATAAGCAAGCTGAAAAGTTGGGAATGGTATTATTGAACAAAGATTAGTCGGGTCGATCATCTTCGACTTCCCTGGGAATGACAAGCGGAATTTCGGGGTAAAGGCCACGAAGGATATGGACTGATTGGCAGGCTTCCAAGTTAGTGTTGTGTGGATGTATTAGAATGCATGTGCACTTGAACCGTGTAGTCTCGGGTTCCAATTAAGGGGATTGTGGAGGCTCATATTCTAGTCCCAAGAATAGATGAAGAGAGGGGAGGACTTTGGATTAACAATATGTGGAATCTAATGTGTGGGCAAGCTTGTCTTTTCTTATTGTCAAGAAACATAATTATTGGATTATCAGGTTTTTGTGTACAAGACAATCAAATATATTATTTCAAGTTGTTTTTAGACTTTTGGTTTTCCTAAATTTGACGAGAAAATTTCTCATCATGGGGAAATTTGCTCCTCAAATCCGATTAAATTTTTGTGATGACCGTCAATATTTCCTTAAGACTCCTACAATGCTTGGTAATATTTGTGCTTTACTATATTCTAGTTTCTCTCCCTCTCTATTTATTTTTTCATAGCATATCAATATCAATGTTAAGTCATTTAACTTGAATTCATGTTTTTCTCGTAAACCTAAAATAGCCTATCAATCAATAGAAATATGTACTTCTCTACTTCTATATATAGGTTGTGTTTTAAATTAAATTTATATCAATATGTTTCTATTATAAATGGTTGATTATTTTGTTAATGTCTTTGACTTTTTTTTAAACAGAAATTTCTAATATGTGAGCTGGTGGTAAAGTCTACGGAGGTATACATACCCTAGCCTCCTTTGGATTTGAACTTGTGACCTTTTAAGAGGAAACAAATGTTCTTAACCATTAAGCCCACTTAAACTGTAAAAAATAACAAATCAAAATATTTCTTATTTAGAATTTGGTTATTTATTTTCAATTGTGAGTAAATTATTATTTGGTCTTATCTTTTTAGTTGGTCCGGATAAGTGGTTGTATTAACCTTAAATATATTTTTATACAATTTTTGTGTTATAGTTGGTTCCCATGCTAGAATGGGCCAGTCATCGAAATTAAGTTCTGCACCATTTTAATACACAATCGATCTATTGGTGTTCCTTATTCTTTATTCCCTCCAGTTAGTAGAGATGCTCCCGCTGCCTCACCTCGTTGTTGCTTCTAAGTGGTTGGTGTTTTGATACCTCCCTTAATCTATTATGTCAACGGCTTCTGCAAAGTTACAACCAATATTGCAACACTCCAATTAAAATATATTTAAATTCCAAGATGTCACTTGTATCCAATTAAAATATATTGGAGTACAATGTACACTACAAGGAGAATAGCTCAATAAAGTAGTTATATTTGCATATTGAATTTCTTCCTATTTATTATTTGGAAATCATAGTTGTATATTGATTTCCATTATATAATTTATTTATTTATTATGTGAATATTGTACTGTCAGTTCGCTGGAGCCTTCTTCGTCTTCAATTGAAAAATGAATGTGCAAATTACCTTTTAGAAAAGACCGCTAACAATAAATATGCGTAAATTTTTGCATGTTTGTTGATATACTTAATTTTGAAACTCGCTAATTTCTAATTTCTTCTATCCAGTTAGGCTGCCAAGTCTAGGTAATTGATATTTGAATATCATCCTTGGATAAAGTTTGTGCTTTTGAGAATATGTAGGTTAAATACAAGCTAATTAGTAATTGAGACCAGATCACCCCATTATTAAGTGAAGTTTTTATTTGACACTAGGTAACCAACCTTTTTACCAAAAGTTTGTTTTCCCTATGATCCAAACCGCTTATATGATGAATACAATGCACTAAAACATATTTTCTATATTATTCAACATCTTATTTTTATATTATTCAAAGTTAAATTAAAATTTATTACAAATTATTATTATAATATTTTTAAAACTAAAATTTAAAATTATTATATTATTTAAATAAAATACAAATTATTATAATATTTAAATAAAATATAAATTATTNATCTTATTTTTATATTATTCAAAGTTAAATTAAAATTTATTACAAATTATTATTATAATATTTTTAAAACTAAAATTTAAAATTATTATATTATTTAAATAAAATACAAATTATTATAATATTTAAATAAAATATAAATTATTATAAAAAATTAATATATTAAAAATCAAATAAAAAATGAAAAATAAAAAGTAAAATGAAAAATGTCAAATAAGAAATGGTGTAAAAGTGGAAAGAAAACCAATATATAGCATAACCTTTCATTTTTAAATGTAAAGTGAGATTCCATAAAATGTTGTTAGTAATAAATGATAGTAAAAATATTAAAGTGGATCCATTTTGTAGTGAGATTGTAAGGTGGTTGATTCATTTAATTTATAAAAAATTACAAATAACTGAAATAGTGATTGAAGTTAAAAATTATAAAAAAAATTTAACGAATTGTTAATTAGATTTAAATCTATAGTTAGATTTTGTACTTAGAGAAAATGTTATCTTTTTATTTAAATTTTTTTTTAACATGTTTCACTTTTGTTAAGATGAATATTTATCCTTATTTAAAAGCTAAAAAAAATGATGAAATACTTACATTTGTAAAAAATAAATTTAAAAAATACTTAAAATTCACTAAACCGCATGTGTGTTTTTTAATAATTTTTATTAATAATTATAGTGTATTTATTTTTCATAAAATTTACCAGTCCAACTATCTATTTCAACAACGCTAAGAATATATAGCCATTATCATCCATGACGTTTTCAAACTTATCAATAGCAGGGAAATCGATCATTGTCACGAGCAAAGTAGCCTTTTTTTTTGCTATAGCTTTCCTATGATGTTTCCTAACTTTTAGCTGATCGAGCAAACTAGCCTCTTTATCTATAGTTTTTCGATGAAGTTTTTTTCAGCTAATCAAACAAAATAACCTATTACTTAATTTAATAAATTAGTTTTCTTTTTAATAATGTTTATTTATTAGCCTGAAACTGAGGATCTAGCGGGAGCGCGCGTTAGGGTTCGGTTTTGGTGTGGAGAGTAGAGTGATTCCATGGCGGCGCCAGGGGGCAGGGAGGCCGCCCCCCCTCCTTCGAGATCGGTCGAGGATGCCTTCTGAAGGCTTGTCAACAGTAGAGGGAAGAGGTCCTCCCCTCCGGTGATCCCGAAATTTATCAAGAAGCTGGAGGAAATCCCTGAAATAGCTTTACCCGAAGAGAAACCTATGAAAATTGTCGTGGCGTTGGCCCAAAAGGGTTTAGTGGGTCAGTTTATGGGTCTTTGGCCGTCCACCAAGACTACAGATGATTGGATTCAACGGAATTGGAGTCCAAACCTGGAACATGGAGTTACCTGTTATCCAGTTGGAAGAGGGTACTTTGTATTCGAGTTCATCTCAGAAGAAGATCGAGACTTAATATTCAGGAATGGCCCCTACTTCATGGGGACGCAGGGACTATATCTGAATAAATGGAAACCTGATTTTGATCCCTTGGTGGACACGCCCAAGGAAGTGTCGGTGTGGGTCAGACTACCAAACCTTCCAATGCACTGCTGGGACTTCGAATCACTGCAGAGGATAGGGAACGAAGTTGGCAGGTTCATCGACAGAGTTGACAACAAAGGATAGTACACCTATGCCAGAATTTGTGTGGAAGTCGATCTTGAAGCGGGCCTCCCTGAAGCAGTAAAGCTAACTGTCGGAACTTGGACTCATTATCAGAAACTAGATTATGAGCATCTGCCATTCAAGTGTCGGAACTGTCAGGAGCACGGACATTTCCAAAGACACTGCCCCAAAATGCAAACCAATGGGAAAGAAGACGCAGAAGGCTGGAAGAAGGTAAAGAAAGGGAAAAACTCACATAACGCTAAAAGCAAGGACAAAATGACCCAGGAACCACCAAAAGACGACAATTCAAAGAAAAACCCCCAAGAAACCCCAAAAGATAAGCAAATCCCCATGAATGAACCAGAACGAGAGAAAGATCAAACGTCGTTGGTCCCAGTTGAACCAATCTCGCCCTCCACGGCTTCCAGTCCGACAAAGGAGAATATCAGTCTGGACACAGATACAAGAGCTGAAACCCCGGAGGAGGAGGACACAGAAGCAAGCAGCCCGAAAGGAACACCAGACCAGCCAAAGAGGGGAAGAAAGACTGAGAAGAAGAGAAGGGAAGAGAAATCCTACAAGGAAGTGGTTCAAGGCACACAATACACAATCCTAGAGATGGTGAACACCAGATCGGGGGCGAAACTAGGGAAGACACCGAAGGGAGGTCTCCCGCCACATCCAGGTAAATAATGCAATACGTCTCCTGGAACTGTAGAGGACTGGGAAGCACCTTGAAAGAGGAAGCCATGAGGGACTTAGTAAGGCTTGTGAGACCAGAAGTCCTCCTTATCCAGGAGATGAAAATGGAGGAGGAAGACCTCCTCCGGGCAAGCAGTGCATTCTGGAATATTGGTCCTGGACGGGTAATAAGCGCTAGAGGAGCCTCGGGGGGATTAGCAACTTTTTGGGACTCCGCAAATCTCGATCTAGTAGAAGAAGAAGGAACCACCCATTGGTTATTTACCAAACTATACCATAAAGGCTCTGGACACCTGGTAAGTCTTTTTAACTTGTATGTCCCTGTTTCATTTAATGAGAAGAAAGAATGTTGGGACTCATTAAAAGCGTTCCTCAATCAGCATAATATTGAGAACTTAGTAGTAGCGGGAGACCTCAATGTGACCCTCTCGCTGGCCGAGAAAAAAGGGGGTTCTATTGTTCGAGATCCTGCGAGAGAATGGGTAGAAGATCTGATGACAGATTAGGAGCTGGAAGATATTTCACCAACCAACGGGAAATACACTTGGTCCAACAAAAGGATAGGACCAGGTCACATAGAATCCAGGCTTGATCGCTTCCTCATCCACTCCTCCTTTCTTACCCTTGGCCTCATGGCGAACTCCAAGATTCTCCCGCATTACACCTCGGACCACAAACTGATTTCCCTCTCCCCATCTCCAAGTTCAGTGCTAGGTCCTATTCTGTTTAGATTCTGCCCAATATGGACAGGTCAAGAGGGATTTCTCAACCTAGTTCAAAACACCTGGAACGTTCCTATCTCCGGGTCCCCCTTTTTTGTTTGGGAAGAGAAGCTCAGAAGACTCAAAGTTAACCTTAAAATGTGGGCTAAAAATATAGGCTCTCCTATGGACGAAAGGAAAAGAGCTCAGAAGATCTTGGAAAGGCACCAATTGAGCATGGAAGAAGCCCAAGTCACCCAGGAGCTACTCAGCCGGGAATCTGAGATTCAAAGGAAGTACCACAAAAGATGCAGAGAAGAGGAAATCTATTGGAGAGTCAAATCAAGGGCACTATGGCTTCGATATGGAGACGAAAAAGCAACTTTCTTTCACAAGCAAGCCCAGGCAAGGAAAAATTACAACTCCATCAGTGAGATTCAATGGAAAGACCAAGTCATTAAGGACTCCCAAGGCATGAAGGAGGCAGCTCATTCCTTCTTCAAGAACCTTTACTCAACACCTAATATGGAGGTTTTGGACTCGAACTCCTATCCGTTAATAGAAATCCTAGCCTTGGTTAATGAAGATGACAATTGGATGTTGAACAGGCTCGTTAGCATTAACGAAATCAGGAAAGCCGTCTTCAATATGGATCCAGAAAAAGCACCTGGGCCGGACGGGTTTACAGCCCGCTTCTACACTTACTGTTGGGATATAATAAAAAAGGATTTGTGCAGAATGGTTATGAAGTCTCAGAATTGCAATAAACTGGGTGGCAGCACAAATTCTTCTTTCTTGGCCCTCATCCCAAAAGAAAAAGGTGCTAAAAAATTCAATAGATTCAGACCTATATCCCTTTGTAACACGGGTTATAAAATCATTACCAAAATAGTGGCTAACAGACTCAAAAGAATTTTGCCGAAATTGATTCCGGAAAATCAAGGAGGGTTTGTGAAAGGGAGACAGATTCTAGATAACATTATTCTAGTCCAAGAAGCCATCCATACCAGCTGCAAGAAAAAAGAGAAGGGCATGGTAATCAAGTTGGATTTAGCCAACGCGTTTGACAGGGTCAGACACGACTTTCTGTTTGCAGTCATGAGGAATTTTGGGTTCAATCAGAAGTTCATTGAGTGGGTTAAGGCCTGTATTACAACCCCTTGGATCACCCCTTTGATAGATGGTCGTCCTGCCAAGTTTTTCCAGGCTTCAAGAGGGCTAAGGCAAGGTTTCCATCTCTCCCCTGTGCTCTATGTCATTCAAGCCTCGGTGCTAAGCTTCCAATTGCAGAGTTGTCTTCAAAGCAGAGTCCTACCAGGCATAAGAGTAGTTCCTATAGTCAAGGAGATTAGCCATGCTCAGTTCGCTGATGACACCCTTTTATTGGGCGATGCCAACCTCAAGACAACAAGGAACTTCAAAACTGAACTTGACCTCTACAAAGCCAGCTCTGGCAGCGAAATAAACTATCATAAAAGTAAGATTTTTGGATGGAACTGTAACCCGCGAGAATTGCTACAAATAGGCCGAATTTTCACAACCTGGGACAACCTCATCTATCTGGGGATCCCAATTTTCAAAGCCTCCTCTAAGGTCGTGCACTAGCTACCCCTGGTGGATAAACTCAAAAAAAAGATCCATGCGTGGGGAGCAAATTGGCTCAACAAAGCAGGTAAAGTTGTGTTGATGAACTCGGTCATTACCAGCCTCCAAATTTATTAGTGTTCGGTGATCCTTGCTCCCAAGACTATAACAAATAAAATCGATGAACTGCTTCAGAGATTTCTTTGGGAAGGAGGCAGGAATTGTGAAAAGAAACTCCACTTAGTAAAATGGGACAAGGTCAAGAAGCCAAAGATGGAAGGGGGTCTTAGTATCAGAGATGTGGCTGTTCACAATCTTGCTATGGGAGGTAAGCTTCTATGGAATATGATTACAGGGAAAAGAACCTGGAGAAAGCAAATCCTCAGGAAAAAATACTTTACAGGGCCTCCTCTCTGAACAGCCTTTTTGTCCCATTCCCCGGTATCCAGGTGAGCTTTGGATTAAAGAAAGCCAGGGCTCTTTGGCACAAGGAGAAGATTGGGGAACCTTTCAACACTTTTGCAGGTCTCTCAAGACATCTTTCTCTATTCTTGGTGAACAACCCCTTATTTGGTTAAGAGAAACAAGGAACATCAAGGATTGGCTCTTGGCTAACAATTGCAGAACGCTTTGGGACATCTCCCTCTGGAAGAATGATGACAATGAATCCTGGGAAGGCTGGAATCTAGGGAACTATCCAGATGAGATCAAAGAGGAAGCAACACTTCTGTTGGATTTCCTTCAAGGAAAGTCGCCAATTAGTTCCAGATCCAAAGACAAGCGGGGATGGGGATCAGATTCGAGGTTATACACAACAACTGTTGGTTATTCGACAATTCTGGAACTGTCGTGGGTCCCTCCTTATCTAGGCCCGTGGAAATCACTATGGAACTTTCCCTCAATCCCTAAAGTAGACCTTTTTGTTTGGACCCTGCTCCACAACAACATCTTAACCTATGATAATTTGAAGAGGAATGGCTGGGAAGGGCCTTCTCGGTGTCCTCTGTGCAATCAGGCAGAAGAAACCACTGTGCACCTCCTCCTTAACTGTGAGTTCTCCAAAGAGGCTTGGGGCCTCCTCTTAGGTTCGACCTCTTTAAATCCTCCAGCCATTTCCTCAGAACTTTTAAGCAATTGGTTGTATATGTCCCCTTTCAATCTGAGTAAGAAAAACCTCCTCAAAACCGTCTGGATGTGGATCCCCAAATTCTTGTGTTGGAAGATTTGGTTGGAGAGGAATAATAGAATTTTCAAAGAGGAAAGCATACTGCCATCCCAGGTGGCTATCAAAGCCAGAACTATGATCTCAGAAGCCTTAAACGTGAAGATCTCCATCAGGAACTCGATCACTCTCTCGGCTGAAGAAGAAAGATGGCTCAAGGAGTTCATCCAAACCCAAGCTGACATCAAAGGAACCAAACCCCCACAAAAAAGGAATTGGGAAATACAGATGGAGGAACAGGACTTCCTGAAATGGAGATCTTTACTGGAAGAGTGGTGTCTATTCTTCGATGGGGCCTCAAAAGGTAACCCCGGTCAAGCAGGAGGAGGGGGCATCATTCTTGAACCCTCTGGCACAATCCACCTGTCTTACGCTTGGGGATTAGGATACGCCTCCAACAATCAAGCTGAATTTCTAGCTCTATGGCAAGGCCTCATTCAGGTGTTAAAGATGGACGTCCAGAAAATTATGATTTTTGGAGATTCAAAACAGGTTGTAGATGCGTTGAACTCCAAAAATATCCCAAAGGATATAACTTTGGCCCACTTGTACAAGAAGATCTTCCTCCTACTGCCGCAACTCAGGGAATATAAAATTTATCATGTGCTGAGAAATCTGAATGGACAGGCTGACAATGAGGCAAATCACAGTACTCTTCTGAGCAAAGCCCATTTGAATGTCAATGGGCGAGCATCCTACCATACAATTCCCTAAACTAATGGAAGAACGCGAGTTGTCTCATCACGCGGGCAAGGCGTCAGTACCCGAAGGACATCGGATCCAGCACAACTCTCGTGGGACGAGAGAAATCTTAGACCAGAGATTCGGCATCAGCATCAATCTAAGGTGGGATCACGAGATGTGGCAGGTGGAATGGATTATAAGGGAACCCAATCGATGCAAGTCCTCATCTCCTTAAACAGCCGCGTGATTTCGCTGAGCACAAGGAAGAAGCAGAGTTTTAGAAGCAGAAGGGATGGAGTCGTCTTCCAAGCCACCTCTCTCTCCACGGGATCGACTCGAATTGATAAAAGCAAAGTTGGAAAGCATTAGAGCGTCCACGAACCAGAGGAAATGGGAAATGCTAAACATTGAAATGCAGGAACTAAGGGAGGATCTAACAGAAGAACTTCAGACTGGGCTCAAGGACGCTGCCATCCTCATGGGCGATTTGGGAAAACGCCTCTACAAATTGGAGAAACAGGTTGAAGAGATTACAAAGGCGCTTAGCAAAATTTCGGAAGCTACAGCAGAGGCAGCCTCCAAAATCGGATAAGGAAGAACATGGGTGGTGGATTTGGCCAACAACCCTCAGAGTTCTCGAGAAATTTCTGTAGAAGTCAAGGTATTCGATAAATAGTAGTCTAAGCTATCATATGTATGTGAACCACTGGAATCTAGAATTCTGGATTTTGTTTGTAAGGTTAAGGGTTCAAGCTGAAAGATGTGAACCAGGGTAGTAGCTCTGATAATGCAATGTAAGGGTTTGGCAGCCCTCTCTGCCAGATATTAAATAAAGTTCTATATCCGTTCCTGTAAAAAAATAAAAATAATAATGTTTATTTATTTTTAGCTAATTAAATAAAATAACTTGATTTTGAGTATATAGGTTTTCACAGTTAGTCATAATATTAAGAATATTTTAGATTTTGAAACTTACAAGGTTTTGAGTGGACACCCCATCCATCATAGGAACAATGAAGATAATAAGTTAGAAAATAATATATTGTGGAGGAAAGATGAGTAAACTTTGAGGAGGGATACTGAAATAAGAAGATGAAAGAATAAAATAATAAAAATTATAAATTAGTTGTTAAAGAAAATTTGTAAAGTATTAAATTTAATTTATGGCATGAGATAAAAAGGAGATTAAGAAATAATAAAATTTAGAGAGGAGATTAGAAGTTAAAATAATAAACAAATTAAGGAGAAAAGTCAAAGCTTCGAATAAGGGGATACAAACATTGATAATTAATATTAATGACATAATGACAAGACTAGGCAATAAAGGGAAGTCAAAGATGTGAGGGGGCATCATAGAGAGACTAAGGGATATAAAGAAAAGAAATATTTAGATCACAAAGAAAAAATCAATTTAGAAAGAAAAATTGGGGAAAGGATTCAAACAATTAGTCTAGTGACACCTTCATAGAGGAAGCCCAATGATTAAGGCGATGAATGGTGGGCTTCCAAGATTGGCTAAGTTTGTAGCCATCTTCGTTATTAAAATTATTAGGGTGTTTTTCAATTCAAGACCTTCCCGAATGAGGCGAGAAGAGTAATGAGGGGCTAAAATTTTTGTTTGGTCAAAACAAACTAGGTGTTTGGAATTAAAGGAGTGTTCGACTATAGCATATTTGGAGATTCGGTTGTGGGTAGTATCAACTATATGCTCTTTCATTTTTTTTAAGACGGGCTTTGAAGGATCTGTTAGTTTGACCTATGTAATATTTACCACAAGAGCAAGGAATTTGGTAAACTCTTTGTCCAAGCATCGAGTTTGGTTTATCTTTAGCAGTTCTAAAAATCTCTGCTAAAAAGTTGTGTGAGGGTTTTGTAGGGTTTGAACAATGTTTCGATATTCTTCTTAGCCAAAAGTTTGGAGATATGATTAGTGGTGCCTTGGATGTAGGGGAGAGAAATGAGAGCACTAGGTGGGGAGGAGGACGAGGAGATTTTTGGTTTCGAATTGTTGGCATAGCGGAATGCATGGTTAATTTGAGAGAGAGAGTAGCCATTGGATAACAAGGCCTCAGTTAAGTGGGATTTTTCCTGTGAAATGAATTGAGGGTTGGATATGCGACTGGCTCAAGTAACCAAGGTTTTTAGGACAACCCATTTTTGTTCAGGATGATGGTGGGAGCTAGCATAAACTTATCTATCGATATGAGTCTTCTTCCTATAAACTTGGTGGGAGAGGGAACCATCGGGGTGACATGATATAAGGATACCCAAGAAGGGTAAATAGTTGTCTTTTTGAATTTCCACAATGAATTGGATGTGAGGGGAAAGACTATTGAAATGATTGAGGAAAGATATCAAATTGGAGTGACCATGAAGCCAAA
Source organism: Picea sitchensis (assembly GCA_010110895.2). Lineage (NCBI taxonomy): Eukaryota > Viridiplantae > Streptophyta > Pinopsida > Pinales > Pinaceae > Picea > Picea sitchensis. The sequence goes on along the minus strand of SNQJ01S0012631.1, from coordinate 94,364 downwards.
TGACAAAAGTGCCATCCACAAACTTAAACCAACACTTACATTTGAAATGAAAGTTGCTTACTACCTTGTCTTTAAGGCCTTGGTGATTTCCAAAATATAAATTAGTTTTGAGTTTATGGTTGTTGGTTGGAATCCTTGTTATTATCGGATGAACAACTCTCTCTCATTTCCATGCTTTTCAAAAT
>SNQJ01S0012631.1:69373-91761 GCA_010110895.2 Picea sitchensis | reverse complement strand
GGACCTAGAGGTAGGGATAGAGAAAGTATTATTCGTGGAAATAAAAAGGAGAATGAATCTAACAACAACCAAAGTAATAGAGGAGGAAATGATACTAGAAGAGGAAAAGGTAAATATATTATTACTTGCTACAGATGTTGAGTAGAGGGACAAAAAGCATCCAAATTTCCATAGAAGCACACTGTAAGAAAAAGAGGTGAAGCCTGAACACATGTTGCACAGGCAGATGAGACATCAAGTGTTGGTGAAAATGTTATGTTACTACAGTAGGAGCAAGTAGAGAATTTAATGTTCCAAATAGTGTTACTTAAGCCTGAAAAAGAAGATATCAGAAGATCCTGAGTAGAGGAAGAATTTTTTTAAGACTAAATGTAAAGTACAAGGCATGTGTTGCAATTTGGTCATATATAGTGGAAGCACATAAAATTTGGTGTCCATGGAAGTCATGGAGGAATTAAAATTAAAATGTGTTCCACATCCCAATCCAAACTGGATGAAGGATGCATTTTTTTAGCGGCTAGTCATGTCGTTTGGGTTAACCAATGCCCCTAACAGATTCTTGAGACTTATGAATGAAGTCTTGAAACCATTTTTGGGAAATTTTATTTTCGTGTACCTAGATGACATTTTGATTTTCGATAGAACCAAAGAAAAACACATGGAGCATGTGAAAAGGGTGTTGAGGTGGTTGAGGGAAGAGAAATTGCTGATAAATTTGAAGAAATGTATGTTTTTGAAGGAGGAATTAGTATATTTGGGATTTGTGGTTTCCAATGAAGGATTTAATATGGATCTTGAAAAGGTAAAGGATATTTTATATTGGCCAACACCTAAGTGTACCTTTGATGTGAGAAGTTTCCATGAGTTGGCATGATTCTATAGTAAATTTATCTAAAATTTCAGCGAGACTTTTGCACCACTTACCAAATGTATGAAGAAAGGGAATTTCAAGTGGACAACAACAACCATGAATTCATTTGAAGATTTGAAGAAAAAGGTAATCGAATAGACAATGTTAGTGCTTCTGTATTTTAATAAAGTATTTCAAGTGGACTGTGATGCAAGTGGTTCAGTGATTGGAGTAGTTTTGAGCCAAGAAGGAAGGTTGATCGCATTCTTTAGCGGAAAATTGAATGATGATAAGAAAAAGTACTTTGTTTATGATCAAGAGTTTTATGCTATTGTACAAGTATTGAATAAATGGTGACATTACTTGCTATAGAATGAGATTTTCTTATTTATTGATCATAATCCACAACAATACATCAGTAGTCAAGGCAAGTTAAATCAAAAGCATTTCAAATGGGTAGAATTTTTTCAAAGTTACTCATTTGTTTTGAAACACAAGTCTAGAAACTCGAATAAGCTTGCAAATGCGTAAAGTCGGAGAATAATGTTGTTGAATACTTTGTCAGTTGAAGTTATTAGCTTGGAATGTATGAAGGAGTTGTATGTAGAGGAGGTAGATTTTTCAAATGTGTGGGAAGCATGCAAAGTTCCTTGGACCATCGGTAGAACATCGTATTTGGATTTTCACATCCAAGAAGGATTTTTGTTTAATAATTAAATTTTAGGCATTCCACGAAGTTCATTACTTCTAAATCTTGTTAGTAAGATTCACAGTGGAGGTTTGAGTGGACATTTTGGCATTGATAAGAACACAACACTAGCGAAGGAAGGATACTTTTGGCCCATCATTAACAATGATGTTAATAAGTTTGTTGAGTGTTGTAGAATTTTCTAGCTAGCAAAATGAAAAATGAAAAACATAGGGTTATATACACTGTTGTCAGTACCCGAGAGACCATGGGAATATATAAGTATGGACTTCATTTTGGGACTTCCTAGAACATAGAGAGGTCATGATTCCATGATGGTTTTAGTGGATAGGTTTTCAAAGATGGTACATTTCATACCATGCAAGAAGACCAATGATGCTACTAAAGTGGTTGTTTTGTTTTTCTGAGAGATTGTGAGGTTACATGGACTTCAAAGAAGTATCACTTCCGACAGAGATACAAGATTTATTGGACATTTTTGGAGGACACTTTGGAAGAAGATGGGTTTTAAGTACTACATAGTTCTACATATCATCCATAAACAGATGGATAGACATGTAGTTAACCGAAGTCTTGGGAATTTGTTGAGGAGTTTGAGTGGAGAAAAAACAGGACAATGAGATTTGGTCTTGGCCTAGGTTGAATTCACTTACAACGATTAAATCAATAGGTCTATGGGAAAGAGTCCATTTCATATTGTTTATGGTAGGTCACCAAAAGGATTTGTGGATTTGGTTAAGTTTCCAAATACGGAGAAAAGAAGGAGTGTTGATGCAAGTGAGTTTGTAGAGAGTATACAGGAGATGCATGAGTAGATCAAGCAAAAGTTGCACCAAAGCAATTATAGGTATAAGTAGGGACTAGATTTGTGAAGAAGAGAACATGTTTTTGAAGAAGTAGAGTTTGTAATGGCACATTTAAGTAAATAAATATTCCACTAGAGGTACGTACAATAAACTCAATTACAAGAAAATTTGAGCATGTTGATTCCTGAGGAAGATTTCTGGTAATGCATATAAGTTACAGTTTCCAGAGAATTTTGACATTTCCCCAATATTCAATGTTGCCGAATTGTACGAATTTCACAAGGGAGAAGGGGATGATGAAGAAAGTACTTTGGATGACTGGAAGAAATAGCTAGTTGTTAAATTAGCCGAAGAATTAGAGAAATTCTTGGCAAAGAGGGTTAGAAAAAGGACCCAGAATAAAGAATATCGTGAATATCTAGTTAAGTGGGGGAACATGGGTTTCATAGATGCATCGTGGGTTTCTGAAGAAGAACTAGGAAACCTACGAGGATCTTCATCCTTTGTATAATCTATAGTTGTATCCACATGATCTAGAGCTCATGTTTTGTTACCAAGGATGTTTAATGCAGGAGCATCTTTGGCCTTAGGAAATCCACATCAACCAAAAAGATTTCAATTTCAAGTTAGTAATGGTGGGATGAAATAAGGGTGTTGTAAATCCAAGCATGTTGTAACTCCACATTGTTTCAAATCCATTTAAATACTACAAATCATAATGTGTTGTAACTTGAGTGTTACAAATCATGTGTTGCAAGTGCTACAACTCAAGTGTTGCAACTCCCGTCATGCTACAAGTGTTGCAACTCCAAGTGTGATACAATGTCGTGAGTTACTTTGTGATAAAACTCCCAATTCTACAGGTTATGTGTGTTGTAACTCCACATGTCCTATATAAACTTTGTGGAAATTGATAGGCCATCACTCCACATGTCTTGTGTGAATTTTATGGCAATTGATGAGTCGTAATTCCATGTGTCTTGAATAAAGTTTGTGGAATTTGGTGGACCATCTATAAGAGGGAGAGGAATCAAACTTGAAAATAATTGGAAGAAGTTGAACCGTCATAACTGCCCAACTTCCAACACACATTGGGGAAAATGGTTGAGGATTGGAACCATTGAATCAATCTGAATTCCAAGGGTTCACTTGGGAAAGAGGAAAAAAAGAAGAGGGGGGTTGGCTTCAGTTCAGTTGGAGACAGAAAAGAGGAAACAAAGAGGGTACATCTGTAGGAGAAATAACACAGAGGAAGGGACACCCAATTTTGTTTCACGACGTGGAACAAAGGAATGCACTTAGTTAAATTAATAGAGAATGAGAACCATGCCAAATTCTCTATTAATGTAATGAGATTGTAAGAGAAATTATGTCTTGTTAATAAAAAATCTTCAGTCCCTATTTAAATGTTGTTGTCTCTTGTTTCCTTTTCATGTGACTATTAATTCCTCATGGTATTAGTTAAATGTTAATTTCTATTAAGGCTATTACCCTTGTAGTTGTGCACTCTGTGGGCAGAAACCTAGATTTGTAGTTGGTTGAGTGCAAAATTGCGGGTTATTGCATCAAAACATGTAGAACAAACATTTTGGTAGAAAATCATATCGACGAGTGTGGAACAATTATTCTGTCATTGGGGGTACCTAGTAGATTGTATTCTCTTGTATTTTAATCTAAGTGAAACAATACTTAAAAGTGCCTCTAGTTTCATGTTGATATTTCAATTTCTTCATCAACTATTGTAACCTATATATCAATCATTTTAGATAGTTGATTGTTTTATGTAATTGCCATGTATGTTTCAAATTTGATTTCTTTCAAATTGGACATTCGATTACAATAGCAACGTATATGTTGAATAAAAATATAATTGCATACTAAATTATCAAATATCACACATGAATAGAGTAACATATAACCATAAGTCACTACAAGGAAGAAACCAGTTAGTAGAGGTTTTAGCGTTATAGGATTGGGAAAAATTACCAAAAAACTCAAAAAAAATATCTTCTAACAAGAACAAATGGCTCACTTGATAAGCATAAGGTGAGGCTTGTGGGAAAATGATTTGCAAGGAAAGAAGTAATAGAATATGAGGACATCTTTTCCCCTGCAACAAAATGGGATATCATTTATGCATTATTGGCATTGGAAACACATAATAGGTGGAAGATTTATCACATGGATGTGAAAACATCCTTCTTGAATGGAGACTTGAAAGAGAATGCCCACATGTCTGAACTGGAAGGATTTGTTGAGAAGGGTCAAGAACTATGCAATAACATTGAGTCTTTGTATGGACTAAAGTAAGCACCTCGTGCATGGTATGAAAAGCTAATTGGGCATCTTTTGAATATCAATTTCAAGCATTTTAATCTTGATGATGCAACTTTCTTTGTCAAGAAAGTTGGAATTTTTTTTGTATATCTTGTGGTGTATGTAGATGATCTTTTGATAATAGGGAACAATGAAGCATATATTGCATCCATAAATAAATAAATGAATAAGGTTTTTGAAATGAAAAACATGGGATATATTCACTACTACTTGGGTATTGAAATAACTCACAATCCAAAGCATGTATTCATCTCCAAAAATAAGTATATTAGAGAATTTTTGAATAAATTTGGCATGGTTGATCGTAATCCTCTCTCTACTCGAATGGAACAAAATCTAGAGATAACATCAAAACAAGGGAATGAATTTGAGGATGCAACTAAATGTAGAAAACTTGTGGGGAGTCTTATCTACCTTACTACTACCATACCGTATATTTCATTTTGTAGTTGGGATTATTTCCACATTCATGCAAAAACCTTGTGAAGGAAATTGGTGTGCTACAAAGAGAGTTTTGAGGTAATTGAAAGGAACTCATGAATACTTTAGGCTCAAATACTCTAAGGTGGAAGACTTCAGACTAGTTGGACATACATATTCAAAGTTTTATGGGGATAAGGAGAATGGAGTGTTTACTTCAGGATACCTCATTATTCTTGGATCAACAATGATATCTTGGATATCACACAAATAGTTTGTTCCAACATATTCCACTACAGAGAAGAATATGTGGTTGCTACAGAGGTAACAAAGGAGATTGTGTGGCTTAGGAAGATACTAGAGGATTTGCAAGAGAAATAGGTGAATGCTACTCCACTCTTGATTGAAAACATTTCTACAATCAAATTAGCCAAGAATCCTAGATTCCATGATCAAACCAGTCACATCAACACAAAGTACCATTTGATTTGACATCATGTAGAGGCCAATATCATTCAATTGATACATTGTTCCACAAGTGAGCAAATTGCAAACATCTTCACCAAATCACTTAGAAGAGAAAAGTTTGAAAAGTTTAGAAAGATACTTGGACTTACAAACATCCCTTCGAATTAAGGGGGGAATGTCAATTTCCTAATCCCTGGGATTATGCTACTATAAATATTATTGTAAATATTTAATCTAGGAGAAAATGAAGAGTCATAGATGAATATGAACAACCATATGACCTGCGAATATGAAACCAAAGGTAACTTGTTAGTATATATTTTTGGTTCACTTTGATGTAGGAGCATCAACCTCCCCAAGTCAAATTCAATTTTAGAATTTTAAGAAAGCGAGACGTGGACAATGAGCTGCAAATGGAGCACAAATTTCCATGATATTTGATTAAGTGATAAATTTGTTTGTTATTATATTCTCCCAAAGGGTGTAATCACTAGTATATAGAAGGATTCGATTTCATCCAAATCTACCATGTAAACACAACAAATTATTTAGTCAGCAGATTATGAGTGATTTTAGAGATTCTAGGAAAGATATTAGCGATTGAAAATAAGATCAGATATGTTCTTGATCCTATTGCTATTGAATTTATTTTCTATAAATATGTGAGTCTGTGATTATGTGGAGGAGGCCAAACACCATGTAAGAGCAACCTGAGAGGGCGACTGGCCCGGAGAGGCTGTATTGTTTAATTGATTCGAGCTCTATATTAATGAATAAATATATTTTGTTGAGTATTTTTTGTTTCCTATGATCGTATGTGTGTAAACATGTATACAAACCCTGACAAATTCGTGCATGTGTTAAGAGAAAACTATGCGAGCGAGTGTGCAGGTCTAAGTCGTGTGAAAAGGGAGAACACACAATCCAACAAGAGAAATAGATCCACTGTCGAACACATTAGGATCGACAGTGATCCTGTTCTCAATTGATATCGTGGTAGGAGATCCAGAGTCCATAAATTTGTGAGATCAACGTTTGTAGGAAATTGAAGGCAGAAAACTACTTCATTTGAATGAGATGAAGGTGGCGTTACTGCCATTGATATGTGCATTGTTGCAGTCCATTATGTGGGCTCATAATCCACAGGTCCAAGGATCTCTGTCGTTGCACAATCGATTCTTTGAGACCGAGGTTATCTCCGTCATCACACTTTAATACAAAACAATTATGCATGGAGTTATTCCTCTCTGGCCTATCATTTCAAATACATTGTCACTGTATAAATTGGGTGTAGAAGATCTCTTATCTCTTGTTTGTAATCTTGATATACATTGAAATTGATAAGTATATGTTATCCCTTGGGTGTAGCAACTCTATTATCTTCATTTGTGTTCTTAATAAGCAAGTTGATCTTAGCAATCTCTCTTTAGTAGCTAGTTGTATTTTAATTCATAATTCATATAGTTCACAATAAACATTATCAGTTTTTTACTTACAATGTGTTTTTTTTTCCATAGTAATATTTTGAGATGAAAATGGATATTGTTTTGAAAATGTTATATGCTATAAAATGTGTGAAATAATTTGTAAGCATATTTATATACTTTGGTTCTTGGTTTTTATTTTATTTAAATATGTAAGATTTTTTTATTGTACAAATGAACTAGATTTTTTGAGAATCTAGGCTTCTAGCTAGGGAATTATCTAATTGTTTTACTTTTGAACCTATTTTGGTCATATATTCACTGATTTTGGTCATATATAGGTCCAAGAAGTAGAACAATTGGACTACTCCTCTAGCTAATATGAGGTATATAGGATTTGCAGCTAGAGGGTGTTCATATATTTTTATTATTTTGTTAAAAAAACAAAATAACAATTCAATTATTATATGTATTACAGGAATAAATTAATCAAAGGTTTCTTAGTATAAAACGTATGTGCCAAGAAAAAATACACACCTTTTGGATAGAATCCATTAAGATGGGAAAATATATTGTTAATAAATTGCATAGTCAACATTTTTATCTTATCTTTTTCTATTTCTTTGTACTAAATATTATTTTTTGGCATACCTTTCAATGCAAAGCCTTTCATTTGTGGTTTACTGGTTGTCAATGATAGATTTCTAGAATTCCAAAATTCAAATTACTACTTGGGAGTAACTTTTTCTTGCTTATGTATGTTACTTGTGGTAATACACTCTAAGGCTACAATGTGTATGCTAAAATTTGTCCATTGGTGTAATAATGGGAAAAAATAGAGAAAATTTCCAAGAAAAAATTTGTGGTGACATAGGATGAGGTTGGAAGATGTTATTCTATTAATTTCATGTGTCTAAATCTTGCATGTTATTGATTTTTATCCTTTACATTATGAATTCCTCTACTCGTTGTGAAAACTTGGCCGAGATCTCCATTTTATATAAAAAAGCAACAATACAAATTTAGTATTCATGAATTTCATTGTTGGCACCACCCATAACTGTTGTTCAAATTCCTCCTTCCCTGGGCCACTCAAGACTGCTTGAATGTATTGTTCTTCTCTGCTCAAAGAAGAGAAAGATAAGGATGTCTTAGATCTCTTCATCAGAAAGTGGGAGATGGAAAATGTTGAGGATGGAAATACCGAGGGAGATTATGGTCATAAAAACCATGGGGAAATTACTCTAACTAATTGGGATCAGATGATAACTTTGATATCATTGGGATTGTGTGTCTAAATTATTCTCCTTTGAGGTCTTATTTATACCATTTCAATATGGTTAACATTATTTCTCATGGGGATTAGGATGTTATGAACCTAATTTTCCCGTATAATCCACACAGGGGCACATAATTCTCATGATTTTATATTTTTTTACTCACTTGAGAATGCACTCGCTCCTTTCCTTAAGGCAAGGTGCAAGTACTCACTCCTTTCATGAAGGAATTTAGTGAGAGTATGCAAAGGAGGGCTATTTTGAATAGTTAGGAGTGGAATTAGTCATCCAAACTCAAGAAGAGAATGAATTAGGGATAATAAAGTACATCATAGCTAAAATCAGGTGGTTGACGTTGAAAGGGACATTTGCATGGGCACACAATTCTACACATCTTTGTCACTATGATGAAGGTATATTGTCTTCCAATCTCTTGTGGCATGCTATATTTGGGCACATCAACTATGATAATATTTCTCTACTGAAGAAAAATGGTGTTTCTTGTTTTCCTACCAATCCAAGGAACTTGAATCAATGTGAGGCTTGCATCCTTGCGAAACACAACACGAAACATTTTCATGATTCCACTTCAAGAGCATGTAGAAATCTAAAATTGATACACTCTGATTTGTGTGGCCCCATGCATGTTCCATCTAATTTTGGTAATAAATATATCATGAATTTTATTGATGACTACACCAGGATGTGTTGGGTTTATTTGTTAGAACACAAGTCTCAAGCTTTTGAAACATTTAAAAATTTCATGTGTGGATTGAAAATGAAGCACAATCTAGTATTAGCACTCTTTGTACTGATAATGGGGGAGAATAGACCTCTAATGAGTTTGAAGTATATCTTTGCCAACATGGAATCAAACATCAAACCATTGTTCCATGCAATCCTCAATAGAATAGTGTAGCATAAATAATGAACAAGACACTCTTGGATATGGTATGTTCAATGATATTTTTCAAGAATGTGAAGTTGATGTTTAGGGATGATGAAGTTATGTGTGCAATATATGTGAGAAGTAAAATTCCATGTCATTCTCTTGGGAAAAAGACTCCTTATGAAATGTGGAATGGTTTTATTCCTTTAGTAACACATCTCAGTGTTTTCGGTTCCATCTATTATGCCTTAATTCTTAGGGATAAAATAAACAAGCTTGGTGCAAGGAGTCAAAAGTGTGTCTTCTTGGGGTACTCAAATACCACCAAGGAATACCATCTTTATGATATGGTAAAACATTCTTCCCAGAGATGTGTTTTTTTTAATCCACTAAGAATGAAAAAACTATTGAGTGACAACTTTACCATCTAGATAGATTCACCCATGTAAAGACATATCACAAGTTTTATGATGAGATTCTACATCTTGAATAGGGGATACCTATCTTGGATCAATATCTAGAATCTCCTTTTGAAGTGTCATCTCCCCCTCATGAAGAAGATCCAACCACTTCACCATGAGAACATGGATTTCAATTAGATGATGTGATTGAGAGGATTGAAAGGATGAACCTTAACAATATTGCAGCACCATCTCAATCAATGGAGCAACCTGGACCATCACAGAAAGGTCCAAAGTGGCTCATAAAGACACTTGAAAATGTTCATCTTGATTAATTTGGAAAGACAGGAACTAGAAGTTCTACAAGACAAGATGGAGGGGATGTAGATAATTCATATTTAGGTGATGTAAATGAAATGTATGTTTCATTTGATCGTGAATTAAATTTATCTACTAACAATGAACCAACTTCATTTGAAGAATTTGATTCTTGTGATGAGTGGAAAGAATTCATGCAAAATGAGTATGATGCTCTCGTCAAGAATGGGACATGGAATCTTGTGGATCCTCCATTAGGAACCAAACCAATTGGCTGCAAGTGGGTCTACAAGAACAAGTACAAATAATATGACTCACTTGACAAGCATAAGGTGAAGCTTGTGGAGAAATGATTTGCAAAGAAAGAAGGTATATAATATGAGGATACATTTTCCTCCACAACAAAATGGGCTACCGTTTATGCATTATTGGATTTGGCAACACATATTAGGTGGAAGATTTATCACATGGATGTGAAGGCATCCTTCTTGAATGGAGACTTGAAAGAGAATGCTTACATGTCTCAACTAGAAGGATTTGTTGTGAAAGGTCAAGAATATAAGGTATGAAATCTCATCAAGTCTTTGTATGGCCTAAAGTAATCACCTCGTGCATGGTATGAAAAGCTAATTGAGCATCTTTTGAAGATCAATTTCAAGCATTTTAATCTTGAGGATGCAACTTTCTTTGTCAAGAAAGTTGGAAAAACTATTGTATATCTTGTGGTGTATGTAGATGATATTTTGATAACAAGGAACAATGAAGCATATATTCCATCTATAAATATATAAATGAAGAAGGGTTTTGAAATTACAAACATGGGATATCTTTACTACTACTTGGGTATTGAAGTAAATCACAATCCAAAGCAGGTATTCATCTCCAAAAATAAGTATATTGGAGAATTGTTGAATAAATTTGGCATGGTTGATCCTAATCCTCTCTCTACTCCAATGGAACAAAATCTAAAGCTAACATCAAAAGAAGGGAAAGAATTTGAGGATGCAACTAAATGTGGACATCTTGTGGGGAGTCTTATCTACCTCACTAATACCATACCATATATTTCATTTTGCAGTTAGGATTCTTTCCACATTCATGCAAAAACCTTGTGAAGGACATTGGTGTGCTACAAAGAGAGTTATGAGGTACTTGAAAGGAACTGATGAAGACTTTAGGCTCAAATACTCTAAGGTGGAAGACTTCAGACTAGTTGGACATACAGATTCAGAGTTTGATTGGGATAAGGAGAATGGAGTGTCTACTTTTGGATACCTCATTAGTCTTGGATCAACAATGATATTTTGGAGATAACACAAATATTTTGTTCCAATAGATTCTACTACAGAGAAATAATATGTGGATGCTACAAAGGAAACAAAGGAGATTGTGTGGCTTATGAAGATACTAGAGGATTTGTAGGAGAAATAGGTGATTTCTACTCCACTCTTGATTGACAACACTTCCACAATAAAATTATCCAAGAATCCTAGATTCTAGGTTCAAACCAATCACATCAACACAAAGTACCATTTGATTTGACATCATGTATAGGTCAAGACCATTCAAATGATACATTGTTCCACACGTGAGAAAATTGCAGACATCTTCACCAAAGCACTAGGAAGAGAAAAGTTTGAAAAGTTTATAAAGATTCTTGGAATTACAAACACCCCTTTGGATTAAGGGGGGAGGGATGTCAATTTCCTAATCCCTGGGATTATGCTACTATAAATATTATTGTAAATATTTAATCTAGGAGAAAATTAAGAGTCATAGGTGAATAGGAACAACCATCCAACCTATGGGAAGATGAAACCAAAGGTCACTTGTTTGTATATATATTTGGTTCTCTTTAATACAAAACAATTATGCGTGGACTTATTCCTCTCTGGCCTATCATTTCAAATACATTGTAATTGTATACCTTGGGTGTAGAAGATTATATCTTATCTCTTATTTGTAATCTTGATATACATTGAAATTGATAAGTATATGTTATCCCTTGGGTGTATCAACTCTCTTATATTTCATTTGTATTCTTAGTAAGCAAGTTGATCTTATCAATCTCTCTTTAGTAGCTAGTTGTATTTTAATTCATTATTTATATATTTCACAATATACATTATCAATTTTTTATTTACAATATGTTTTTTTCCATAGTAATATTTTGAGATGAAAACAGATATTGTTTTCAACATGTTATATGTTATTAAACATGTAAAATATTTTGTAAGCATGTGTATATACTTTGTTTCTTGGTTTTTATTTTATTTTATTTTATTTAAATATATAACCTTTTTTATTGCACAAATGAACCGAATATTTTGAGAAACTAGGCTTCTAACTAGGGAATTATCTAATTGTTTTACTTTTTGAACCTATTTTGGTCATGATTTGATTGAGTTTGGTCATATATAGGTCCAACAAGTAGAACAATTGGACTACTCTAGCTAATATGAGATGTATAGGATTTGCAACCAGAGGGTGTTCATATATTTTCATTATTTTGTTAAAAAATTAAAATAACAATTGAATTATTATATGTATCACAAGGAGAAATTAATCAAAGGTTTCTTAGCATAAAAAGTAAGTACCAAGCAAAAATACACACCTTTTGGATATAATCCATTAAGATGGGAAAAACTAGTGTTAATAAATTGCATAGTCAACATTTTTGTCTTGTCTTTTCTATTTTGTTGTACCAAAGATTATTTTTTGGGTTGTATCATTGGATATTTGATACCTTTCGATGCAAAGCCTTTTATTTGCGGTTTACTGGGTGCCATTGATAGTTTTCTAGAATTCCAAAATTCAAATTACTACTTAGGAGTAACTTTTTCTTGCTTATGTATGTTACTTGTGGTAATACACTCTAAGGCTACAATGTGTATGCTAAAATTTGTCACCAATGGGTGTTATAGCAAGATTTGCCTCACCATTTCTATCTTGCACAGAGGGCCTTTTTCCATTTCCCTATGCAGACTTGTCATCCCTTTTTGATGAATCTAGAGCTAAAAATACATATTTTTCCACATATACACGTCCTATCTACTATATAACATGTGTATACACAAGATGCTCTACTACAACCCGTGTACATTGGGATTTGTGCCAGAAAATACAAAAATGAAGTTGGGTTTCCATGTCACAACAGGAGATCTCTGATCCTTGGCCTTCCATATACTGGAAACGTTCTGACTCAACCCTTCAGTTTCATTTTGAAGGCTATAAGAGAACAATTCAGAGCTATGGAAAAGAGGAGAAAGCATTCAACTTTGAGAGCAAAGTTACTCTGGAGAAATTACTTCATATTGAGTCTGCATCCCTTTGTCCCTCAAGTTTGAACATAGTGTTCAACCCCCAAGATCTTTCCCTATTGTTGAGAGGACCTCGTTGTCTCTTTTATATGAGCTTGCCTTTGGTGGAGGATTGAAGTGGTGGAGACCCAGTTGGAAGGAACTTGGTTTCTTGGTTTTGAACCATGCCGACACGGAAGTTTGTAATGTTATCACTTTTGCTGATCATTTATTAATAGAAATACTCCTTTCCCGTCCTATTGGTTTCATGCAAATATATGATTATTATCCATGGGCATGTTTGTAATGTTTATTGATGGATTATGCTATCTAATGTGCTAACCTTTTATATTATCACTATATTCTTGCTCTACTTTCTTGTTGAGAACTTGTCACAGGTATAAAGATTTGGGTTGAAGTGCTCAACGGTGGACATCTTCAAACGTTGGAACGAGGTAGGCTTCTTTCTTATCTTGCTTGCACATTGTTTTATATAGCATATGTTGGAATTGAGTAGATTTATGTAGTCATACCTGTCTATTGTGGTTTACCCTGGCCATAGAGAGTTTTTCCCTCGTAATAGAATTGGCGACTCCACTGGGGAGAGATCTTCTTTCTGAGGGTTGAAGTACTTTTTCTCCTTGCACTTCTCTTTTTCCTTTGTGTTTCTTTTCGTATCACTGCTTGATAGATTCTGTTCACTCTGGGTCTGAGTTTTCAGCCTTTTTCCTTTGCCTGGCCTTGTTTTCAAGACTGTATGCGCCTTTTTCCTTGAAATTCGCATACACACGCGTGTTGTCTCACTACAAGCTATGTATATACGCACTGTTTTCTTGAACAATCACATATACGACTTTTCCTTGCCTGTTTTCTTGGTTTTGTGATTGTTTGGTGGGATTTGATAGTTGTTGAGCCTTCTTAGGTCTCTGTAGTGTCTGTTAAGCTTCTCTGGGTTGACAAGAAACCTGTTTGGAGTTGAATTTTTGGGCAGAGTTTTTCTCATTGTCTTTCATTTTTTATTTGTCCTTGAACTCTGGGTTGTTTTCTTGGCTGCTTGGTATTCTGCTTGAGTTATTTCGTTTATACACAGTAGAATATATATATATATATATATCAGGTTGCTTATTAGTCCATGCATTTTCTTTTTAATATATTGAAAATACAAAAAAATAGGCATTTTACATTGCTTGGAATTTTTGTCTTCCGAATCTTTATCATTAGCTTAGTGCATTTAGTGAAAGATTTCTTTTTACTTCTGAATTGCAAAGTTGAAATTGAAAATTGCACTATTTTTTTTTATCCGCATATCATTCATTGAAAAGTTAAAATTAGACTTTGCATTATATTTATATTTATTTTCTTGCAGAGTCATAATATCATGAGTTTCACTTCCATACCCTTTTGAGTAATCATGGCCAATAAAATTTATGCTTTAAACTAAAATTGATTAGTCACGATTTTATTTTTTAGGGTGCACAAACTAGTCTAGGATTTAGTGCCTTGGAATAGGATTTTTTGAGTAAACTTCTCCAAGGAAATTAAATCAACATATGTGTCTGAGACAGGGATTTGAGAAGTCCATTGTATAATTGGTAAGATTAGGAGGCTCCGCTCACAACGGAGTTAATCATGAGGTCGTGCAAATTTGGTTGAAGGGATAACCCTCGGATACTCGCCTAGCGACACAGATATTTCTGTGGATTTATTCATATTTGGGGATCTTTCTAGTACCCATACCTCTATGAGAGGCGGTGCTTTCGAGGTTTCTATGTTTTCTACCCTGCTCATACGGTAATCCAGACTTACAACCGCTTTCCTGTGCATCGGTTATATAGTGGTTTATTAGTTTCTTGACTTAGGTATCTCATAGGTTACTTGCAAGGGTTATTCTGCTTGTACCCTGGGTCAGATAGGGGTTAGACAACACACAAAATTTATGGAAGATTACCTCTCTGGGGGGATCTGAACGACTGGTTGTTAAGCCCACGAGGGCCCCTATAACTGATTCTGTTACCTCCAAAATTTAGCGGGGAGTCTCAGGTCCCTCTTGGACGAGACATACCTTCTTTAGCGAAGGAGGCCACTCAGCCACTTTAGCCCGTTTTCATGCATATTGGTCGTTTGACTTTTGGTATACTCTTTGACTACTAGTTGGCCTTAGGAGTCTATTTTCGGTTTCATCATCATGGATAGTGGAGTTTCTTTTTCTCCCTCATTTATTGCTACCCACCCCATGATGCCTACTCATTTCATGGGGACATATCCTTCTGCTTTTCACAATGGTATGCAGAACTATAACACCCAGTCCGCACCTCGGGTCTCTAGTCATTTTTCTATTGATATGCCTTCACCCATGCAATCCTCTCCCTGGCCCACGTATATGAATCCTAGCATTGGATCCGGGGGCACCATGGCTCTGATGCCTACATATTCGTTTGATATGAGTTGTGTCCTCATGGGAGGTTGGAACCTTCCCCCTTATGGATCCAATGCTAGCTATGCTCTTCTAGGAGCCAGTGCTCATATGGGTATTTATCCCACTTATTACGCCCCATCCATGTATATTTCGTCTACCATGTCGGTTTTGTCGAACATTTTTTCCATGACAGGACCTCAAGTACCCCTAGGTATTTCATATGGGGAGAATCAATTTTACGGTTCGGGCTACCCTCTTTATGGGACCCCTTCACAAGGGGGGAACGTATATCATCATTCGAATAATTCTTATCCTTCCTCCGTCTCTTCACAAACCTCGGTGATGATGCCCGTCCAAACCTCTTCAGGACATTTTGGCGTAGGCCACTGCCTTTCTGAGCAAGGACAGGAGATACACCAGGATCCTTCCTAGCCTGCAATGATTCAAAACCAATCTTTCCCAAGACCTTGGCATCAAATACCAAAATCTACCACTAGCCTAGTCACTGTCAGTCATACTGGTGCTCCATGACCAACCTCTGCTAGTCACGTCGGATATGGGTCAACATTGTCTACAAATTATGTCGACAACTCACACCCAACCTTTGCCAATTATTTTTGGGGCACTATCCTATTCACCTCGAATAATAGTCGTGTCACATCTCCAACCTCTATTCATCATATAGGAGAAGACTCTCTTACCTTTGCCAGTCATGACAAGAGCATGTCACCAACCATTGTAAACAACGTTGGGGGCATCGATAAGCCTAGACGTCTCAGACGTAAGCCTAAATTCCTTTGCAGGACTTGTGAAGGAAGTCACCTTACTTGTTTGTGTCCGGCTACTACCGAGATACCAGGAGCATGGAGCTCTCCCAAGAGCCCTTCAGATTCTGAAACATCTGTAGTTTCCCCACACCCTGTTCCTCCTTTGATCGACACGGTGCTACCTTCTCCTGACCTCACCCCCATCATCAAAGATCCTATACCTATCCACATGCATCCTCTTCAGCTTAGACCTGAAGAGGAGGTCATACAGTGCAATCTATGGTCAATCCAACTCTCCGTATAGAGAATGATACATTCTTCAGTCATGTCATCAACATGCCAGATCCTTCTCCTTCTAAACGAGAGAGATTTATTCTTCACCCAAGTGCTCTCCCTCCAAGTCCTAATGAGGTTCCCTTTGATTGGAACGAACTGATGGGGCATCCCATACCCCCACCTATGTCTTTTCCAGTGAGAGGCATTATTTGAACCATCACAGAGACTATATACTCCGTTAACACTTTATCTTCCTCAACTTGGAGAGCTTTGGGTTTTCCCAAGCTTTTGTCAGCTATCTGTAAAATACTAACCTTCCACAGAAGACCGGTACGGGAGCCTTGGCCTCCCCCTTTACATGTTGATTGGAAGAGCATAAATGAGTCGTAGTTGAGCTCTTTTCCGACTCGTCTAAAAACCAAAAATATTGCCGAGTGATTTGTCCCTTTCACACTCGTTAAATTGGATTTGAAAGGTCGTGAGTCTTAGTTAAGCTCTTTTCCGACTTGTTACCAAAAATAGAAAAGATCGTTGAGTGAACTTGTCTTTTTCACACTCGTAAATTGGATTTGAAAAGACGTCTATTTGGCACAAGTTTATCCCTTTTTCACACCAAGTAGATCAAAAGACATAAAAAAGGACATTTTTGGCGTTAAGTTGTGATTGCATCTCATGCCCTCGCTTGCAGTATGGAGCCTTTAGCCGGTTCTTGCTTTGCGTTATAAACTGTTGCCAAAGCAGTTTTTGCATCCTCAACCAAGCAGAGCCTTGTTTATATCCTTCACAATTTGACACCCTATACCCTGGAGGGAACATCACCCCGAGTGTCCATCTCCCACATGCATTTCCTTGCATTGAGCATAGGTACGTTCCACTATTGGAACTAGTTTGGCTTACATGCGACACTCGTTCCCTCCTCTATATCATAGCATTCACTTGTTATGAAAAAACAAAAAAAGACGGGCGGGAANGAGTCCTTGTGTCATCATAATTTTGGGTTTAGCATGGCCTTAGGAAGCTGATCTCATTACAAATTTTTCTCTACCGACTAGTTACTCTTCCAGTCCTTATAGAGAACATTATTGATGCCTCCTGCATCTAATAATTACATCATTGAGTCTATGTTGTCGGAGTCTACCATATGCCTCATGCTCTTGTTCAAAGGAAGTATATCAACCTGTGTTGACCATTCCTCAAAACTCTTGAATTTGCATGTCGGCCATACCCTCAATTTGTCTCAGAATCACATGATGCTATGGTCTTATCATGCACCCTGGCCCTACTTTCATCATTGGTAGGTCACCTTGAACCCAACAATCGACATTTCATCATTGGTCATTGACTGGGTGGTTTCCCTTTTGTTCGACGACAAGACATCTATTCACACTTTGGGATTTGTGCAATGTCTTGGATGCCATTAGCCTTATTGGTGGTTTCGTCGATTTTGTTAGCAGTTGTCATCATTGGCTGCTATTCATAGGGTATTTTTCATGTACCGCTTGCATTTGGCACACATGAAAGACACACAGGGTCGTTGGTTCGTGAACATGTTCTTCGTCCGATATCCACCAAATTATGAAGCTCCTTCTTTGTTCCTCATGCTGACTGATGAGAGATTCCTTAATGCCTTCCTTTCAGCTGGTCTCTTTCCATCGAATTCAGCTCATTTATTCTGGATATGGGACCTAGAGTTTTATGAGTACCTTGAGACTTGCAGTGATTAGTGGTAGGCTCTCTTGCCATTGACAGATGGGAATACATCAATGTCTCCTAATCAATGGATTCCTCAGGTGTTCGACATCGACTCCTTTATTCACACTTGTAGGAATGTTCTCGGTGCCTTGATACCTACTTTCATTATTGGTAGGTTGTCTCGTGTTTGTTAATAGTATACCTCAATGAATGGTAATAAAACGATGTCTCATTGTGTTCGACCTCAACTCCTTTATTCACATGATGTAGACTTGCACCTTTGGTGGATGTGTAGAAGACTTGAAGACATCACTATGTGGCCGCAACTTTCCCGAGCTATTGCTTCCTCATCATTGGACCAACACCTATTTGACTTCAGTAATCATGGGACATCAGATTATACTCCATTGTATGCAAATATCTTCAGATTGGTTTTGAGACTGGTTCTACTGAGCCTTGTTCGTGATTATGACAGCTTTTGGCATATAACCGCATTTGTATTTGCCTATTAATGGCCACGGACACTTATTTGGTATATTTTCCACATGAATCTGCATTGTATTCTATTGGAAACCATGTATGTAAAGTCAACACAAAATATAATGAGCAACTATTCTTTCCAACTGGGTTTACACCACTCCACTTCTGGGTTATTTATAATGTATTTCAGCCATCACAGATAATCCTTGATATCACACATTAGGGGGCATATGCTATAGCAAGATTTGCCTCACCATTGCTATCTTGCACATAGGGCCTTTTTCCATTTCCCTATGCAGACTTGTCATCCCTTTTTGATGAATCTAGAGATAAAAATACATATTTTTCCACATATGCATGCCCTATCTACTATACATCATGCGTATACGCAGGCTGCTCCACTACAACCCACGTACATCAGGATTTATGCCAGAAAATACAAAAATGAAGTTGGGTT
Source organism: Picea sitchensis (assembly GCA_010110895.2). Lineage (NCBI taxonomy): Eukaryota > Viridiplantae > Streptophyta > Pinopsida > Pinales > Pinaceae > Picea > Picea sitchensis. The sequence continues at coordinate 72,475 of SNQJ01S0012631.1, read as the reverse complement.
TCCATGTCACGACAGGAGATCTCTAATCCTTGGCCTTCCATATACTAGAAACGTTCCGACTCGACCCTTCAGTTGCATTTTTAAGGCTATAAGAGAACAATTACGAGCTATGGAAAAGAGGAGAAAGCATTCAACTTTGAGAGCAAATTTACTCTGGAGAAATTACTTCATATTGAGTCTGCATCCCTTTGTCCCTCAAGTTTGAACATAGTGTTTATCCCCCAAGCTCTTTCCCTATTGTTGAGGGAACCTCATTGTCTCTTTTCTATGAGCTTGCCTTTGGTGGAGGATTGAAGTGGTGGATACCCAGTTGGAAGGAACTTGGTTTCTTGGTTCCGAACCGTGCCGACAAGGAAGTCTGTAATGTTATCACTTATGTTGATCATTTATTAATAGAAATACTCCTTTCCTATCCTATTGGTTTCATGAAAATATATGATTATTATCCATGGGCATGTTTGTAATGTTTATTGATGGATTATGCTATCTAATGTGATAACCTTTTATATTATCACTATATGCTTGATCTACTTTCTTGTTGAGAACTTGTTGTAGGTATAAAGCTTTGGGTCGAAGTGCTCAACGATGGACATCTTCAAACATTGGAACGAGGTAGGATTCTTTCTTATCTCGCTTGCACATTGGTTTATATAGCACATGTTGGAATTGAGTAGATTTCTGCAGTCATACCTGTTTGTTGTGGTTTACCCTAGCCATAGAGAGTTTTTCCCTCGTAACAATGGGAAAAACTAGAGAACATTTCCAAGAAAATATTTTTGGTGACATAGGATGAGGTTGGAAGATGTTAATCTATTTATTTCATGCGTGTAAATATTGCATGTTAATGATTTTTATCCTTTACATGACTAATTGATCTACTCGTTGTGAAAACTTGGTCATCTTATAAAACTGATCCAATGATTATTCAAATAGGACATCATGTATATAAGTACCCAAGACTTTCACTTGGCCTCATTTGCACCCACATCATTGAACTTGATACTTCCCATAAGTATAAGTCTAATCACCTCCTTGCTTTCTGCTTGACCACCCACCCATGGGCTATTGAGTTTATTTTTTGAAATCAATATCAATGTAAAGAATTCCCTCATACTTGTTTAGATCTTGAGAGTGGCCTCATTTGCGCCCACATCATTGAACTTGAGACTTCCCATAAGTATAAGTCTAATCACCTCCTTGTTTTTTGCTAGACCACCCACCCATGGGCTACTGAGTTTCTTTTTTGAAATCAATATCAATGGAAAGAATTCCCTCATACTTGTTTAGATCTTGAGAGTGACCTATCTTTGTGTATGCTTCTCAAATAATTGGGTATCTCGTATGGGAAAGGGTATATGAGTTGAGGATGTCCTATTAATTGTTTTTATTTAGATTGTCTTGTTAAATATTATTGAGATTGGGTTCTATTTAACAACCCAATGATTACATATATTGACTATTTTAGAACCTAGTAATCTCTGACTACCAAATAAGTTCTTGATCACTAGTTTATTTACTAAATGATGGGAAAGATACTTCACTTGCCTTTATCACAACTTCAATACTTTCAAAATTAGACACTAATTTCCTAATATATGTGTAGCTTGTTGCTAGACCTAGAAAAGGTTTTAGGTCTTGTACAATTGTTCACCAATATGAAAACTCAATGCTCAAATGTATCTAGAACTTTTCACTCGATAAATGTCCTTACAACCTATTATGGACATGTGGATTTATAAGAACATCAAAAATTGATATCATCTTTGGATTTAAGGTACACTTTACCAAGAAGCACATACCATCTCTCACATTCCACCCAAATAGTGTATGGACTAACCACCCGGAAAATGTACCTTTCAAGCCAAAGTATACAATAGGTGGTTGACTAGAAGATAAAATAACATTCTAGAATCCAATACAAATAGGTAACATAACATGATCACACTTGGTTGATTATATGCAATATTGTCTTTGTTAGACATTTGTAAAAATAATCATTCGTTTAAATAAATTTATCTTTGATAATATTATGTTTTCTTGTAGTTGGTGGTATAATGTGTTATCACATAATGAGACACAACTATTGAACAAATGTGGTGATTTAGTTATTCATTTGGGTCCCAACTCACATGTTGAAATTGAGTGTTGTATGCATAATTGTTTATTTTCTTGATTTATCTATGAGCATGGTAGGTTTCTATTATTTTCAATTACATAAACCTAGAGCTAAGCGTCTTAAGTCCAAATTTAAGTCATATATAGCTAAATCACCAAATATTATGTATGCACTAAAAACATGGCAGTGGAAGAGATGTCGAAAGTGAATCCACTGGCGAAAAAGGAAGATGATGATGAGGGAAAGGTATCACTTTGTTCTGTTTACTATGTTTTGGTTGTTGAGATATTGGTGGAATGTATTTCTTAAACATGCTCATATGGGGGCCCTTCTAATTTTTCGTAAGCTCTTAGGTCTTTTAGAAGTAAGGTTTCCAATCTTAGAGGCTCTAGCATTAAGAAAAAGTAGTTCCTCTTTTAATTCTAGTTGAACCTAAATGATCCTTTCAAGCAATTAAGCCCCTTTGTTTTATATCATATGATTTAGGGGAATAAGTGTGCTCCTCTATTTTCTACTTGGCAACTTTCAACTATGTGCTTAGATCATTATTTGTACCTGTGCATGTTCTAAGCTAGAGGCTACCTAGTATCCTTTCCCCACGTACATGGTGAGGTCTTCTTTCCTTCATATTGCATCTATGTAATGAAAGAGCAAGAAAATACACCATGTGTTTCACATGTTGCAAACATTTTGTTTAAGGTCATTGATTTTTCCTAAATAGAAAGTGGTGAGAGTTAAGGCAGTCACACTCACGTTTTTTACCTTAATCTTTCATCTAAAGCTCAAGCAATATCTCTTTCCTCGCCACATCACAAAATTTAAAGCAAATGGAAATATCACTTTTGTTCCTTTGTTTCTTCGTGAGTGATTTGTTTACTTGATCACAATCTACCTCACTTGCAATGGTCTCTTCCAAGGGACAAAATTCACTCTAACTAAAGTGACTCACCTTTGTTGAGCCAACCATGACCTACCTCATCAAACTC
>SNQJ01S0012631.1:35526-63410 GCA_010110895.2 Picea sitchensis | reverse complement strand
GTCATTTTTCTTGCACGACGTGCCCTTTAGGACGCACTACGTGCTCCAAGGGTGCCACTCGCCTCTTGACTGACTTGGTAGACATCAAAAACCCCTGGAGTCAATACTCTGCTAGGTGATCTTGTGGGAGACTAAGGGCCTCTAAGGAATAAGGCCCTTGCCTTATTGTGCTCCCCTTAGAATCATCGTGAGTGACTGTCGCAGTCTTCCCTCACGACATCGTGGGTCTTCTCGAACTAGGTAATCGTTAACCTACAGTTCGAGCCACAACAAGAGTGCTAGTAGGTTGTGGCAGGGTTGTTGTCCACACCTCTCCCTCAATGTCTCTGGTAGTCGTGCGTGACCCCTCTACTTCACATGAGAGTCTGGTTGGCAAGCTATTGTCAGCCTGCATCATCAACGAATCATGTCAGAAATAAAATCAATCATCATAACATCTAATTAGATGTGCATATGTCATATCAACAATAATCAAAACCCAATAGTCCACTCCATGACTCGATCTAGAGTCCAAGGGGTTTTATTGATGACTCTGCATCCTCGAGGTCCAAAGTCCTGCACACTCAAGAGAACCCAGTCAATAGCACCTATCTATGTAAATACACAAAATAACATATAATCATATCCATAATGCCTCATAATCATAATCAAACGACCAATAGTATAATAATCTGAATCACTTGCAAGCAAGTTCCCTCAAAGAATAAGTTCACTCAGTGCGCGCAAGAGCGCGATGTTACATAATGAACCATAACCATGACATATACCAAAATAATATCAAGATAGCCAAGAGTGTACTTCTAACAAGGTATCATGTCATCACCAAGGTGTACCATACCACGTATCATCATCAACAAGACATGCCTCAATCATGTACCATAGCATAGCCAAGCATAAGCCTCAAAACTAGTACATAAGCATACATGTAATCTTGTGGACACATGTTGTATCAGATATTAGACAAATAGATCGACCTGAGAATCAATAACCTGGTACGAGCATTCTTTCTTCACTTATGTCTTGTCCTCATGGGACAAAGACTTCTTGTCATGCGGGGCCTCGCGTGACGAGAACTATGCAACCCGCAAGGTCCTCACGGGACACCCTCAAGCGGATTCGTGAGGGCCTGCTTAATTAGGGTTACAAAAAAACCCTAGTTCTCTACAGCTCCAAAACTTTCTCTCTTCTTCCGCACTTTCTCTGTTGCCTCATACTCAACTTCAGAGTCACCAATAGACCAAATTATTCTCACAAGATAGATATTCAATGAATGTGTGTGTGTCTTTGAGAGACTCCTTGATGTGTATTTATATTTTTGCCAAGTACCTTCTCTCCTTAATCTTAGGGCTTCTTGAACATTCTTGCTGCAACTACTTTACCCTTTCATTAATGACTTGTAACCAATTAGGGGCGTCTTAACCAATCTTCGGGGCTTTCAACTTCATAAGGGCATATCTCCTTAACCGTGAAGAACCACGTGGCGTATCACCTATCACCGGAAAGAACATGACGATGAATATCCATCTAGAAGTGTGTTACTTGTATTTACATTGTCCTTAACGTCCATTTTCCTTTATCAACTTCAGGTTCCATAACCACACCTTCGGGGCTTCGTGTAGTCTTCATCAAATGCAACCATCACTTCTGTTGATATCAACCACTCTTGTTGACATCAATGACAACTAAATCACCATCAATATTGGCCACAACTCTGGGGTATCTCGAATAATCTAAGGGTTGACATCAATGAAAACCAACAATCCAACACTACTCACAAACTTCCCCATGAGTGCTCAAATCACTTTAGATCTAGCAACTGTGAGTACCGAGTGCTCAGGTACTCATGCTTACATATGCTTAAGCAAGGGTCTCTTGCTTGAGATTTAACCTAAGTTTAGATATTGGCAACAAGGAGTAGGACCTGCCCACTTCATTAGTGATATAGAAAATGATTGATGTGAGTTTCAAGGTAGCACCTATGTTGGCTTGACATCAAACCTATGTATGGATTGATTTATCTTTTAAATTCATAGCAGGTACACATTTAAATTAAGGTGAAATTAATGTAGTCGACCTAATTGCATCGAAATGTACATTCTACAACACATTATGGAAGAGATTATAACATCCATCCCATTCATATTGTTAACATCAACGTATGTCAACCTAATATAATATTTACACAAAAACTAAAACTAAAAGAAATAATATACCATATGTGTAACCCTTAATGTTAACTAAATTAATAGTAATTCTCTAATAATATTAATTAGAGAATTAATGTTAATTGGATTACACATATGGTTTATTATTACTTTTAGTTTCACACACATATATATGAAAAATATTTTTATGGAAATCAAATCATACGGACATTTTTTCTTGGACGAAGGATGTGAAGAAATTTTCGCTAGGAAGCATCATTAGTGAGAGGAATCCATTTGACACCTTTCCTTAACTTTAACAAATTGTGAGACAAAATTGTTTGGCGAAGTATTGTTAGATGCAAGCCATAGTTGTCACACAGTACCAAAAAAATCATATTTATGGGCTTGGTTACATCATTAAAAAAAAAAAAATGAAGTTAGTGTAAGTTGAGTCATTCTCATACTTTGTGTGGGTATTACTTATTTATGATCCTAATGTAATTTCTTAGTCACATTGATTGGTCAAAAGAATAGTTGAATATAATTCATGTAGTTAGTCTAAATGTATTACACAACAATTTTTTTCTAGTTGCTCTAAACAATAGGAGAATAAACCAACATTTTTTTTCCTTGAAATCTGATAGGAATAATTTTGGATTGGTTATAAATATCAGATGTAAATATTGCACAATTTAGTGGCAATAGGGTATTCAAGGGTGTTGAATCCATTTATACATTAAAAATAGCAATTTCATCAATCCAAAATTACAGTTTCAACAAAGATTGCTTGATCAATTTTGACGATAACAAACCAGAAAAAGTTGAAAAAGAGATTCCAAACAACATGAACTAGTGTTATTTTAAACTTAACAATTTTGACTTCCAATGCAAAAGGGTCTCAGTTGTGTTGTTGACGCTGAAAAAAAATAAATATTTTTGTGAGTAGGAATGTGATAAAAGATGAGGAATGTAAAAGAAAGTAACACTAAAGAGGTAAAGTCCTTATTCCACATGTAAAGCATGGAGAAGGAGGGGTATGGTTGAGGAAGATGTCGTTGAAGAAAACATACTTATGTTTTGATTGATTCTATGATTTATTGTTTTGACCCAAACTATTCTCCTGACTGCAATCTACTCCGTTGTAGTCTAGTTGGTCAGGATACTCGGCTCTCAGAGACCCGGGTTCAATTCCCGGCAACGGAAATTCTATTTTTCTAGTTTTGCTCTCTGTCAATTGAAGTTATACGTTTTTCCCTTACCACGCTTCCATCCATTACGTTGTAATACGTCAAATCTATTGAACTCCTACTCTATGCATCTCTAATTTTGTGTGAAAGGAATTGGCAGTTATTTTGTCCTGGTACCATCAAATTCGGTTTCCTTAGCAATACATCTCTGTTTTTTAATTGAAGTTTCCTTTCCTTTTTATGGATTTATAACTTCATCCTTTATTGATACATCTCTGTTTTTTAATGGAAGTTCCCTTTTCCTTTTTATGTATTTATAATTTAGTCCACATACAATTAAAGTTTCCATATTGCATTTCGAACTACAACTTTGTCTATCAATCATTTTGCAAAAAGAGTTCTCTCATCCTTTCTTTCACATACCATTAAAGCGAATAAAAAAAACAAATCTCCAATACATATGTACAAACATTATTTCCATATTATAGGTTAGTTTAATGAGTTTGTACATTACTACCAAGGATTTGATGTTTCAAACAAAATATTTATACAAACATTATTTCCATATTATAGGTTAGTTTAATGAGTTTGTACATTAGTACCAAGGATTTGATGTTTCAAACAAAATATTTAAATTAAATGTTTAATTAAATACTAAATTCATGTTTAATTTGATTTTAAAGTATGTATACTCATACATATTCTCTTGGTCCATCAACAAAAATTTTAAAAAATAATTTATGAAATGGATTACAAAAAATATATTTATATACATAAAATGGGTTGCATTTGTTTTTAGAATTTTTTTTTAAAATATTTTTTCTAAAAATTTATGGGCACTTTTTAGTGATATAAGGATGGTATCAAGTGTAAAGCAAAGAATACTACCTAGTATAAAGTAAGAGAATGATACCTAGTATAAAGTAAGCAACATAAACTTAATGTGCTTGATCACATAGAGTGTAACGGGCATACACAACTCCTATCAATTTATATTAACAATAATTGATCACATTATATTGACACTTATAATATTGTTCGCACTGAGGATAAAAATGATCGATTTAATATTTTAGACTAAGAAATTTAGTGTTAATCTTCAATCTTCACCTTTGAAAGGACGACACATCCTAAACATAAATAGCTTTCTCTAAGAGTGTCATTTAAAATTTGAAATATGACACATGATAATTGATAAGGAAAACAAGTGCAAAAACATATCTCAATACTATTCTTCTATTTATAACATTCCTTTGACAAAAATGAGAAGAAACCTAGTATGCTTTGTCCATTTATTGAAGCAAAGACAAGCTACCTAAAAGTTCAACATTCTAGAATATTCAACAAAGTAGAGAACAAAAACTACAACACAACCTAACTCTAACCCAACTATCACCTACCCTACCCTAACTAATGCATTGTATGACCAATCAAGGATAATCACAACCCAATAGAACCAACCATAGGATTTTGTTAATTCTATGAGATTGTTGGATACTCCTCCTTTATATATTGGACATGTGTGTTTCCAATGTAAGCTAAAAGGAAAGGGCATTTCACATCTTACTACAATAAATCATCCATGAAAGGCCATTGGGAAATTCCTTAAACATGCATTCCATGCATGGTGAAAATGGCATCAAATGCTATTATTTTATCCTAGAAACTATCACTTTGGAAGTTAAGCTCATTGTAACGTACCCAACCCCCAGCTGGGTCATGTCACTACTAAAATGTCCCAATAAAATTTTATGATATTAAACCTAATGCAAAAATAACACACAACATGACATTCTAACTCATCCAACTATCTATATTGGATAAAAACATAAACACAATCACTTTAAATGTGCACAACAACAGTTAAATCCCTACAACAACATTCAACCATACAAATGGAGATTCATGTGCATCAATATACTCATAGCAAGTAACATTAACCAAATATATCTTAGAGTAAATTGCACATCATCTATATCAACAATATACATGAGTAAACACAACAAATAAAACACTTATGTTATAAAATGTGCAACCTGTTGCAAAGGACGAACGTTCCTCCCAACCATAGCCTTGTTGTTCTAGTTCTTAACATAAAGACACCCTCGAGATGGGCTATGAATCCACAAGAGACGATGGTCTCTAAGGATGGATAATGTTCCCCTCTCAACAATCACACTCACAACTAATTCCATTCCACCAACTATCTTACCCTCAACTTGCACATGTAACTTCCCCCAGCTTAACCAAGGAACATTGCTTGTGGAAAACACATAAATTAGAATTTTTTCTGCTAACTAAATTTCTGTAGCTTACCAGCTACAAATTATACACAATTTTAACCATTGTAGACACCAATTAATTAAATGCATCTACATCATTCTAAATGAACATGATTGTTGTGTCCTAATTGAGACAAACTGTGCATGCAATAGCCTTTGTAATGTGCGCGACAACTGCTCATAGCACGTGCAACAACCTTTGTACTGTGTGCGACAACAATTCCCAACGTGCATGGCGATTCGAGCACCACACCGGAATCCGTTAACATTACTACTAAAATCAATTAACAAATACATTTAAACCTTGAATTACAAACAACATGACAATCAAGATCAAGCAATTGTCCATATTAGTTAAAAACATAAATGCAGCTAATAATTTCACCACAACAACTTATAATTCATTCTTATGCAGAGAGTAAAACGCACAATAGTTAAACTCATAAATTAATATAGGAAAATAGATAAGCACTTATCTTTTTAAAATATTTGTGCAACCAGTTGCTTGGGAAGGACGTTCCACCCAACCATAGACTTGTTGTTCCAAATATCAACAACAAGTTACCCTCGAGTTATGGCTAGGAATCCACAAGAAAATGGTGTCTCTCACAATCCACTCATAGCTCAATATCCCACAATCCACTAGTATTCTCCTACAACTATCCTGAATTTCCTCTAGCTCTCTTCCTCTTGACCTGCCCAACCCAAGGAATGTACCCCTTCACCGTTTTTATTCCATCGAGCATCCCATTTGTTTATCAGGGTCTCTCTAACACATGTAACTAGGAATCTCTCTAAAGGGACCTCACTGATAGGAAAACTACCAACAACAACAACAAGCACTTGCTATTATAGTGCAACTCACACAAGATTTCACTCTTCAAGCCTGACAACCTGGCTCTTCAATATTCAGCTCCAAAGTGGTCCAATACGCTCCATCATTCTCTAGAATTCGCCTAGCCTTCTTGCTCTATATTACGTGCTCTTTTCTCTGCTCTCTATTAGTTGTTCATGTAAAATTGAATGTGTAAAAATTGTTTGTAATTTCCCATATGAATTTCCTCTATTTCCAAAGACAATTGATTTCTCACTCTACCCAATGTTGATTGTACTTCAGCCCCATGCTCTCCAATAACTATGGGATGTGGCTCTCACACCCACCCTCTTATATGAGTTTAGTGATTGGGCTCTTATACACTCAAACAAAAAGTTAAAAGTTATCTCCAATGATAATAAAATTTAGAAAAATGGGTCGAATTAATGTCCACAATTAATTTCCCCCTTGCACCCATCTTAAACACTCCCTTCTCTTGTGGAAACACAACCCCCATCTATGTCCATATTCTCAACAACTAGTATCACATTTTATTTATTTAAAAACATAAAATACATTTGCATATTACATCGCTTGGTCATAGCCTGCACATTCATATCTACATTATGAATTAATTAAACTGAGGATTATAGTGGGGATGTTACATTCCCCCTCCCCTACAATTGTGCACTATCATTGGTGCACAACACCATGCCGAATACATATACAAATTTACATCACATTAGAAATAAAGAAAAATTATGCAATTTTTACCCTCCAACAATAGTCCCAACCAAAATCTCATATTTCTCTCAACCTGTTAACCCAACGAATGTGCCCCCTTCACTGCTCTCAATCCATCGGGATACATCATTCTTTTATCATGGTTGTCAATGCAGGTGATCCGAATTTTGAGATGTGTTTCCGGAACTATAGGTGCTAAAAAATGGAGTCTTGCATTTTCAATTTATGTTTCCTTAAAAAATGACAAAAAGTTGCAGGTATTCCTCCCACATAGTTTCTTCATGCTCCCATGTTGCATCTTCAGGACTGTAGCAGGTCCATTGAACATTTACCAACCCTATGGCTTTGTTCCTGAGCACTTTCACTTTCTAGTCCAGGATGCGTACTGGTTCCACTTGAAAATCCCTTCATTTTCCACGTGGATCACAGTCCAATCAATTATGTGGTTAGAGTCATAAACATATTTCTTTAATAGTGACACATGAAATACATTATGCACTCTCATGGATGTAGGAAATGCTAGCATGTATGTGACTTACCCTATCTTCTGTAAGATTTCAAAAGGCCCACAATATATTTCCGACAACTTTGGGCAGTGATCCAGGTGGATATCAATGGACACCCACTTATTCCAATTGGCTCATCTTGACAGTTTTTTAGTTTGGCATTTTTTTTTCTAGTTTTCGGGTCCTAAAATTCTGGGGCCGTTTTGAGGCCCTAAACAACATTTTTATGGCTCGCCACAGTCAAATTGTAGACGGTGTCAGAGTTTGAAATCATAATGTGTAGTCCTCGGATAGACCTTTTCCAACGGGCTATCGTGCACCAAAAGTCATGTGGGCCCCATTGGGGTAAGTTGGTACATCAACTTCTTGAGGTTGTAACTTTTGCATATGAACTTCATTTTAGGCGCACCATAGCCCGTTGGAAAGGTTTATCCGAGGAATACACATTATGCTGTCAAAATTTGACTCCATCTATAGTTTGATTGTGGCCAACCCTAAAAACGTTGTTTAGGGTCTCAAAACAGCCCCATAAGTTCAAGACCTGAAAACTAGGAAAAAACTGCTAAGCTGAAAAACTACCAACATGAGCCAGTTGGAATAGGTGGGTGGCCACCAATATCCATATGGATTAGAAAACAACCCAATATTAGTGAACTCTTTTTCGCTTTTTCTTTTAGGAAAACATGTTCATCCACTTTAAAATCTCTAAAAACTATGTTCTTGTTTCCATAACTTTTTTGCCTATCCTAGGAAGCCGTTAAATTCTTCTTTATATTTGTCATCCGCTCTTCCATTTACCTCAAAAAATATGTCCCAATGATAACTTTGTCTACTATGTTATCCCAACTCATTGGTGTATTACACTTCCTGCCATACAATGCTTCAAACAGGCTCATTTTTAATAACGCATGATACCCATTATTGTAACCAAACTCTACTAAGTGGATATAATAATCCGACTTTGATGGTTGGTCCATTACATACATTTTTAGCATGTCTTCAATGATTCTGTTAGTCTTCTATGTTTTCCAATCTGATTTTGGGTGATATGTTGTACCGATATTTAAGTTTGTCCCAAAACCTTTCAACAAACCTTTCAAAAAATTATATGTGAATTTTGAATCACTATCTGAAACAATTTCCTTAGGTAACCCCTATGTAGCCTCACAACCTATTTCATGTAGATCTCTGCAATATTTGTTGCATTGTGTGTTGTCTTCACAGGTATAAAATGTGTTGCCTTGGTTAATTTATCTACCATCACCATGATGGAATCATGTTGTTTCATTGTTCTAGGAAACCTTGTAATAAAATCAATTGTAACCACTTCCCATTTCCACTCAGGAATGGGGAATGGATATAGAATCCTTGCTAGAGCCTGGATGTCTATTTTTTTTCACCTTTTGGCATTCTAGACACCTAACAATATATTTAGCCACTTCTTTCTTCATTCCCAACAAAACGTATTGGCTTCTTACAATTGCAATTGTCTTATGATATCATGGGTGCCCAACATATGGCACATTGTGCATTTTCATTAGCACTATATTTTTTAGATCTCCGGAATTTGGTACATATATTTTCCCTTTGTAGATGAGGATTCCATCCTCGTTCAACTCATAATAATTAATTTTCTGTTGTAAATTGTCGTGTTGTAATGTTTCTTTAATTTTTAGATAATGTTGATATGAATTTGTTGTTTCAATAATTTTATCTTTTAAATATGTCATGTACATGTTGATGGCTGAAATATGCATTTCATGAGCTTTTCTGCTGAGTGCATCAACCACCTGATTTTCCTTTTCTTTTATATGCTTAATTTAAAATTCGTATTTGCTCAGAAATTCCAGCTACCTAGTTTGTCTAGCATTGATTGTTGGTTGTCCAAACAAATGCTTTAGACCACACTGGTCTATCATTAGCTCAAATCTTCTCCCCATAAGGTAATGTCTCCACATTTTTAATGCATTAACAATGGCTACTAATTCCAAGTCATGTGTAACATAATTATTTTCATTCTCTTTTAGTTTTCTAGACTCATAGCACACCACATGATCTTTTTGATTGAAGACTCCCTCGAGCCCATCCTTGCATGCATCTGTGCACACTAAACAATATTCATCTAGATATGCAATATTTAATATGGGTACACTTGTCAATATGTCTTTCATTTGTTGAAATATTTATTCACACTTGGAAGTCCATTCAAATTTCATTCCCTTCTTTTGCAAAGAAGTGATTGGGATTGCAATCTTTGAAAACCCTTTTATGAATCTTCGATAATAATTGGCAAGACCCATAAATGATCTAACCTTTGTCACATTTCTTGGTGTTGTCCATCCTCTAATGGCCTCTATATTCTCAGGATCAATTGTGGTCCCATATGTTGATATAATATGCCTCAAGTAGTGAATATTCTTTTGATAAAATATGCACTTAGTTTTTCATACAACGTGTGCTCTCTCAAAACTTGTGGCACCATTCTTGAATGTTTCTCATGCTCTTCTTCTTTTCTTGAATATACGAGTACATCATCGAAGAAAACAATCACAAACTTGTCCAAGTACTACCTGAAAACTCCATTCATCAAGGACATGAAAACAACTAGGGCATTTGATAGACCAAAAGGCACTACTGTAAATTCATAATGCCCATATTTTGTTTTGAATGTTTTCTTGTTGATATCCTCTTCCTTTATTCTCATTTGTTGATAAACTAATCTTAAGTTAATATTGGAAAATATTCTTGCACCCTTCAACCGATAAAAAATATCATCAATCCTTGACAAAGGATATTTGTTCTTTGTTGTGACCTTATTCAACTATCTGAAATCAATACATAGCCTTAAGGTTACATCTTTTTTCTTCACAAAAAGAACCAGGGATCCCCAAGGTGACACACTTGGGTGTATATACCCCTTCTTCAAAAGTTCTTCAAGTTGTAATTGTAACTCTTTCAATTCTGGTGTGTCCATTATGTAAGGTGTCTTGGACACTAGGGAAACTCCTGGCACCAAATAAATAGAGAATTCAATGTCCCTCTTTGGTGGAAATCCTGGGATTTCCTTAAAAACATCTTCAAAATATTTCAAGACTGGATGGTATTCAGTACTTTCCACTTTATCTATGGCTACCTCTTCCATATCGGCTGCAAAAAAAATGACATCACTTCTTGAAACTCTTTTTTAGATGCATGGCTAAAATTTCTCTAACAACTACAACTCTTAGAATGCCTTGAATCTTGCCTTGATGCCCTCCCTCATCAATACAAGTTATTGTCTTGTTGTAATAGTCTAGGACAACATGGTGTTTTTCCAACCAATCCATGCCAATTAGGAAGTCATATGAACCAAATGGTATGATGTTCACATCTACCTTCATCTTGAGTCCAGTCATGCTTCCCAACTTGAGTTCAAAGAACTTTTTCATCTTCCTCTCATAGTAATTCTTAGACAAATATTTCTCTTGGAAATATCCTTTGAACTTCGTCCATGATACCTTCCTGTCATCAAGGTGGTTTTCTTTCTTAAGTTGATCCCACAACATGATTGTCTTCCCTTGCAAGTGGTAGGTTGCAATTCTTGTTTCTACCCTGGAGGGATAATCATGCATTTAGAAATATTTCTTCATTTCCAACTGTCAGGCCTTAGCCTCTTCTCCCTTCTCGTTCTCACCATTGACAGTTGGTGGCTTGATTGTCATGAGTTCACCTTGCAATATGTCTCCCTTAGGCCTTCTCCTCTATCTCCTGATAGGAGACACACTTGGGATACTCCTTGGCCCTGAACTGGAATGAGCTCTCTAGGTGGATTTCTCTAGGGAACGATGGAGCCTGCTCATGCTCCTTGACTACCTATCATCCCCATGCTCATTCATTTTGATATGGGATTTGGATTTTTTCTCTTGTCTAGCAGTAGTGACTTGCTTTGTGCCAGAGTATTTATTGGCTTGCCTCTGCAACATATTCAAAATGTGAAGTATCTCTTCTTGAGCCTTCATAATATTAATTATCTTCCCTATAAGTCTTCACTTCTCACTGTAGGATCCTCATAGTTATAGGCTTATGCTTACCTCTTTTTTCCATTAGACTTTATCTCACTATTTCCCATACTGACATGTAGCCCTATGACCTCTTCCTCATGGTTGTAAGACCCTTAGGCATCCTCCATGACTATGGTTCTCATACAAGAATCCAAAATGCCTTCCTATATATTTAAATTTTGTAAGAAAATGTGCATGCAAACAATTTTGTGTTAGACAAAAATATATACACACAGTTCTGGAAAAGAACGCATAAATTTTCCTTCTCTTTAATGCCACCAATCATCTTTTTTTGTGTTGACTGTAACTTATACTACCCACATCAATTTTATGGGTTGACACATGGACCCCCCTATCCAATATATTTCCAACGTCTACTTTCTTGCTCGATTCTGAGCCTTGAGTAGAAATTTCTAGTCATTTGAATATTGCTAATTCACCCCTTTTGCACACTTTTCATTCTGGTGCAATTAATCCCACGAGACACCAAATTTTGTCACTCATAGAGGTAAATTTGTCATGAACAGGAGAAAATTTTGTACAAGACATAGATAATGATGATGATATGGAATTCATAACAACTTTAATATTGTGAATCCTATGCTCCAGTCAAAAACTATAACAATATGGAAATGACAACTTTGTCCTTTTTCATCCCATTTTCCAAACTTTTAGATTTGTTTAGCCAAACTGCGTACTTCTAGAAAAAATTCACTAAACCAAAGTTATTTGGCTTGATGAGTATACAAAATGTCAAGTAATAATTGTTTCTATATTTTCCATGTGGGGACCCTTTTCCTCAGAAAATCCCCAAAAAGTGGCCCAGACTAGTGGATTTTTCCTTGTTTCGGTATTCCCATTCCAAACCTCTTAGAATCCAAACAATTCCTTCACATAGTATTTTCATGTCTGCATTTCTGACACTCTGTACAAGTTTCAATTGTAATTTTTCTCCTTCCCTGAGTTTGACCATGATCCACAATGCACAACACCAATATTTAGCACACGCCCCGCACACCAATATTCAATGCACACAACTTTTATACCACAAAACAATATTTAATGCACACAAATTTTATACCGCACACTAATATCCAATGCACACAACTTTCTATACCATGCATCGATATTCAATGCACACTAATATTTAGTGTACACAACTTTTTATATCGCGCACCAATATCCTGTGCGCACAATTTTTTTATACCACACACCAATATTCCGTGTGCACACCTTTTTATATTGCACACCAATATTTTGTGTGCACAAAGTTTTATACCACACACCAATATTCAGTGCGTGCAAGTTTTTATACCACACACCAATATTCAATGCATGTAACACTTTTTTTATACTGCACACCAATATTTAGTGCACACAATTTTTTATACCGCATACCAATATCTCATGTGAACAACTTTTTATACTGCGCAACAATATTTAGTGCGCACAACTTTTTTATACTGCACACCAATATTTAGTGCGCATAACACCAATTTTGCACCGTGCAGTGCCAACACTGCAAACATCATGAAAAATGTTTGACTTTCCTGTCTAAGACAAATTTAGTCTCTTGGAAGTTGAAATGACCCCTCCATAACAACCATTCTAAGTGCAATTCTAACTTGAACTTTCTTAGAAAATTAGAAATTTCACAAGATTTTACAGTTTTCCCCAAATTTGGCACAACTCAAATGTTGAGATGATGAATTTACCAACTTCATGATGATAGCAAGCCCATACAAGTTCGGTGTTGAACCAAAAATATATGATACCATTCTATAACACCCCCCAACTTAACCGAGGAATAATGTTTGCGAAAAATACACATAAATTCAAAAACTTTCTGCTAACTAAATTTTTGTAGCTTACCAACTACAAATTATACACAAATTTAACCATTGCATACACCAATTAATTAAATGCAATACATCATTCTAAATGAACATGATTGTTGCGTCCTCATTGAGACAAACAATGTGTGCAACATCCTTTGTACTACGCGCTACAACTTTTCACAGCACACACAACAACCTTTGTAATACATGCAACAATTATTCCTAGAGTGCATGATGATTCAAGCACCACATCAAAATCTGTTAACATTAATACTAAAATTGATGAACAAACAAATTTAAACCTAAAATTATGAACAACATGACAATCAAGCTCAAGCAATTGTCCATACTAGTTAAAAACGTAAATGCAACTAATAATTTCACCACAACAACATATAATTCACTCTTATGCAAAGAGTAAAACGCTCAACAATTAAACTCATAAATCAACACAGGAAAACATATAAGGACTTATATTTTTAAAATATTTGTGCAACCAACTGCTTGGGAAGGATGTTCCACCCAACCATAGACTTGTTGTTCTAAATCTAAATGGAAATTCACCCCCAAGTTGGTCGAGCTAGGAATACACAAGAAAATGGTGCCTCTCACAGTCCACTCACAACTCAATATCCCATAACCCACTGATATTCTCCTACAACTATCCCGAATTTCCTCCAACTCTCTTCCTCTTGACCTATCCAACCCAAGGAATGTTCTCTTTCACTGCTCTCATTCCATCGGGCGTCCCATTCATTTATCAGGTTCTCTCTGACATAGGTATCTAGGAATCTCTCTATTGGGAACTCAAGGGAACTCACTGCCAGGGAAACTACCAGCAGCAACAACAAACACTTGTTGTTACAATGAAACTCACACAAGAGTTCACTCTTAAGTCCTGACAACTTGGCTCTTCAATATTCATCTCCAAAGTGCTCCAATACGATCCAACATGCTCCAAAATTCTCCCATCCCTCTTGCTATATTTCCCATGATCTTTTTCTCTGCTCTCTTCTTGTTGTTCATGTAAAAATGAATGTGTAAAAAATGCCAGTAACTGCCCATACAAATTTCTTCTATTTTCCAAAAATAATTGACTTCTCACTCTGCCCAATGTTGATTGTACTTCATCCCCATTCTCTCCAATAACTATGGGATTTGATTCTCACACCCACCCTCTTACATGAGTTTAATGATTGGGCTCTCATACACTCAAACAAAAAGCTAGAAGTTATCCCCAATGATAATAAAATTCAGGAAAATGGATTGAATTAATACCCACAATTAATTCCCCCCTTGGACCCCTATTATACACTCTCTTCTCTTGTGGAAAAATTATCCTCCATCTCTGTCCATATACCCCAACAACTAGTATCACATTTTATTTATTTAAAAACATAAAATACATTTGCATATTACATCGCTTGGCCATAGCCATATTCATATCTACATTATACATCAATTAAAATGGGGATTATGGTGGGGATGTTATAGCACAAACTAAGGGATGGAATCCCCCTTCACTTCTCATAGTCCCTCATTCCTTTCCATTCCCCTCCAGGGATTCTAGAACATGTTGGAAAAGAATTCTACTTGTTGGGACCTCAAGAATTCTACAGATGAAACATGAATTCTCCCAACAAAAAAATGTGTGCTTCCTTAGCAAATTTCGAACAACACAATACTCCTAGGCATGCAACCTCCTTCTCCATGAATTTTCATCTTCAAATAGTTTCCAATTTTCCCACAATATCTCCCTTCAAGATTCAACAATCAAAACTCCATTGTTGGCTAGAAAACTCTGTGTAAAAACAACTCTCTATGAAAAAACATGAATTTCAAGTTTTGGTCTCCTACCCATATGAATTTCCTATCTTTCTCTTGCTTTATTGACTTGCACTCTTCCCCAAGTTTATTGTACTCACCCCCCATTCTCTCAATAACCATGGGAAATGACTCTCAAATCAACCCTCTTACATGAATTCAATGATTGGGCTCTAGAACACTCAACATCTAATGGAAGGTTCATGGTAAGGATAATTTAGAAAGAAATAATAAATGGGTTTTGGTTTAATAGACATGGGTAAATATTCCCCCCATCGAACCCCTTCCATCGCTTATGGATACATAGCCCCCAAATCTTCGTTTGTGTCCGTCTGCAACTGGTGATACATTTTATTCATTATATTCAATTTACATAATTTACATATTATATCGCTTTGGCTCTTGACCATACTTACATTTACAATATACATCACTAGTTTGGGGTTTGAAAACGGGGATGTTACACTCATGATTTAAGGCATAAGGTGGAATAGTTACCAAACTAACTCAGTTATTTTGTGGTTCATGGACAATAAATATGTATGCAACCACCACCTCATCGGTAGTAGCATCACATTCTTTATGCATACATGATTTCCTTCCAAAGGGTATTGACGATATTCAAATTGAACTTCTAGATTCTAAATTTGTTTCTCCTTATAATTGTTTATATCAAGTTCAGAGGAAAATTTGGAGGTAAGCAAAGTTTCTTTGTGAAGGACTTGCATTTCAAGTTCCTAATTTTTCAACTCATATATAAAATTATATTAGGAAGTGTTATCTTCAGCGAAACCAAAAGTTGTATGAGATCCATAAGGAAGATGAGGAGCGTACATCAATTATTCGTCATCAAACTTACTAGACTCTAAGTTTATAAGCATCTTCCAAAAAATCAAGATGGGTAAAAAAGAATCCACCATTTTCATCCTTGATGTTGGAATAGTCATCATATACCAATTTTTTGTAATGCCAAAGCACATGATGGTGTTTGGATAATTTTCAAGACATTTCTTTGGTTTTGAGGAAACAAACATTGGCCATGTTTGTTCTACTTTGGTAATAAATTTTATCATATTGATTTGGTTTCAATAATAAACATGCATGCCAAATTTTCTTCTACTTCCCTACAACCTTCCTTGTATTCCTCTTCTCCAAAAACAATTTAACTATAACAAAAGGAAATATTTCCCATAAAACCATAACATATGCTAAAGGGAAAGTTGGATCATCTTATTAGTCCCTACCCTTCGATCTAGTAGGGACTATTGTAATCGATTCTCATTTTTGTTATTAGTTTGGCACGGAAATCAAGGTATTTTTATTGTTTTAATCCTAAGTTTGGGTAAATTATACATTTCTTCTCATCCCATTTCATGTTTTTATCCTAAATTTTAGGTTTGAGGCCTTATTTGGCCTCTTCCCAAGGCATATCATCTGCATTTCCCACCAACATCTTACTTTAAAGCTCACATATGAGTACTATTTTTTCTGGAATGAAGTAATGCTAGAAATGACTCTAGCATTACTTCACAAACATGAAATGTTTGTATATAAAAACATTTCATCCCATAACCCGTAGCACATTTTCTATTGAGCTTCCACTTACACACCATGCAAACCTACACCAACATGCTCATGCCACCGTGCTCACGTGTTCGTTCTTTGTCCTTTAAAAACGGTCCTGGACATGAAACGATAGATTTATCTGTATAATTCTCTCTGAGATTTCATTCTCCATGAATTATTTTGGCCATGGCCACCCATGAACACAAACACCATTGTTTATGAATTGTTTTGTCCATGGATACCCAACCCACAAACACCACTATTTCTGAACGTCTCTGTTTCTATCCACTATTTTTTCATGGCTACCCAACCTAGGAACACCACTATTTCTGAACGCCTCTGTTTCTATCCACTATTTTTTCCCACCTTCTTTGTCTATCCATGTGGAGTTGGTGCACCTTCCTCACCTTTGCAACATGCTTAGGTGTGGGTATTCTGATGATCCCATTAGAACTGTTGGCAACACATTAGTCATGTATCAACCTGCGAAGAGTGTGATTGGGGATGAGTTATTTGCTTTGAAGAACCTGCTTAGTTGCTGGACATACATTGATTCCTTCATCCAACCATTTCTCAATGGAAGCTCGGTCGTAGGTCATTCTAGTTGATATCAAAGACAACACAGGCATGGTAAATTTTTGTAATAAGACCTCCCGGAGTGAGGGCAACATGTAACTCAATCAAGACTCCGGGAGGGCGACATGTAACTCGATCAAAACACAATGCTCCGTAGCTTATATATAGCTTATATAATAACATACTCTCCTCAGAAGCCTCATGTGCACTACCTCATCAGAGTCCATCACAAACTCCTCAGATTCATTCTTATCATCACATTCACCCAGAGTCTTGTCACAGATCTGGTTTCAGCTCTGGAAGGAATCGAACCCTTGATCATATGATGGTGTGCCACCCTCCAACTAGTCAGGCGTAACTTGAATCTCCTTGGAATTCACGACCCTTAAATTTCTGGAATCACCTGTGAATAAAAGAACCCACAACACCACCAACAACAAGAAGGCCATAGGTTTCATTGTTCCCAACCGAACCATTCAGAACCTATATGTCGTTCAAGTTAATGATCCTGATATCTCGATTTAAAGATCTTGGTCTTTAATTTGACCTTCAATTTAAAGATCTAGATATCTCACTTGGACAACCTCCTGCACCACCAATGGTTAAGCCTTTATAGATACCTCAGGGTGCATCTGTAGTCAACATCCAACATGGTTTCTTGTATAGTCCATTGACATATAGATTTGCTTGGTTTTATTTCAAAATATTGATGTTGGTTTTCTTTCAAAATATTGATGTTGGAATTTGCGAAATGAAAAGTACCATAGTTTTCATCAATTCATGATTTTTCTTATAGAGTTAGTTTCTCTCTATAATTTCTCATTCTATAGTCTAGTATCAGTCCGATGTATGGATAGGATACATGAAAACTACATGTGTACCAGGTGGAGACCACTACATGCCATGCAATGCATGTAGCAATAAATCTACAAGCTCATTGTTCAATAAGCCCATTGTTCAATATTGTTATTAAATTGAATAATTAAAAATTATTAAAAAACACCGATATTAAAAATACTATTATTAAATTGAATAAACTGATCTTTCGGGAACTTTCATTAAGATTGTTTCACACATTCCCGTTTCACAAGATTAAACACAAACAACTCTGCAGACAAGTGGTGCACTCATTCTTCTTTGTGTATACCCACAGGGTTAGCTCATCGTTTCATGGAGATGTAATACACTCAATTCAGTTTTGGTATGCATGATTTGTTTATAGGTTTTGGGCCAAACAACATATGAGATATTGCAAAAATCGATTCCAAAAGTAGGAAGATATGTTCTTCCAATACTGAACTTATTCTTCCAGGTACATTGCAAAAGGTTCCAATGCTAAAATATTTATCATATTCCCAGGAAGTAATCAAAACAACCATTCTCTCATATAGATATTCCCATGCATTCTATTATTCTCGTATTGAAAATAATAAGTGAAATGAGTGTTATCTTGGTCCCCCCTTTTTTCAGAGAAAAAGGAAGATATTTTCAACATGGTCGGGCTCATAATTGTTCGTATTACAGTCAAAATGTTGTAGTGCAATGGTTTTGTTTGTTATTGAAATTTTCCCCCTTTCTCAGTTCAGGTCATGTAGACTTAACGACAATTCACTTTAACGACATCGGTAAGAACTCTCTTTTATTAATGAGAAATTTGAAAATTCAGTTTTTAATCATAATCATGTAATTGTGCTATTTAAAGTTATAATTTTAATTTAATTTTATTACTAGGACTTTTGGAATTTTTTACTATAAATAATTGATTAATATCATAAAAATCATAAAAAAAAAATAATTGAAATGTTAAGAGGTTCTATTTGAAGTTATGTTGTTAACGCCCTTAAACACTTAAAAGTGCTAAAATTATCCACAGATGCTTTAAAATTATCCACATATACGTTGTTGTGAGGTTTCAATTTCTCTTTTTAAAATTCTGCCAGGAAGCAATTCACTTTAACGACATCGGTAAGAACTCTCTTCTATTAATGAAAAATTTGAAAAATCAGTTTTTAATCTTAATCGTGTAATTGTGCTATTTAACGTTATAATTATAATTTAATTTTATTAATAGGACTTTTGGAATTTTTTACTATAAATAATTGATTAATATCATAAAAATCATAAAAAAAATTAATTGAAATGTTAAGAGGTTATATTTGAAGTTATGGTGTTAACACCCTTAAATTAAGCTTTCTAAAGGTCTGATGCCCACCGTATATGACCTTTTGAACTCTTGTCAATTGATAGTGATCGCAAAAGATTATATCCATCATATACGCCCTTTGAAGTCTTGTCAACTGCTCGTGATCGAGAAATATTATGGAACAACTAAATCATCCATGCTTCGACGGAGCATCCAAATCTAACCTAAAACAATCGGTCTCAAGAACTCCACAACCTCGACAGGGACTTGTTGCCTTTGCAACCCCTCTTGTTTGGAGTGGTTATCGAATTCATATGTGTTTCCTTCTCGAGCAAAGATTTCAAATACATTTATGGATTTAGAACATGCCCTTCACTTTAAGCATATTGGTGTAGTCGAAACATGAAATACTACTTAGCCATTTCACTCAGATAGGCATAGTTATTAATAAGTATGGGTTTTGTTTTATGGACAACATGAATTTTTTTGTTTGTCCCTCTAAATTTATTAAATCCCCTT
Organism: Picea sitchensis; assembly: GCA_010110895.2. Lineage (NCBI taxonomy): Eukaryota > Viridiplantae > Streptophyta > Pinopsida > Pinales > Pinaceae > Picea > Picea sitchensis. The sequence goes on along the minus strand of SNQJ01S0012631.1, from coordinate 43,224 downwards.
TTCTATTAAGACTTTTGATTGTTATAGGAACCTTCTCCAACCTACCTTTGTAGATTGACCAAATCATTAGAAAATTTTTGCATAGTTCTATGCATTCCTTCCATTCCAAAGGATGGTATTAGTAGCGGATTTAGAAATAGGAAGTGAATCCTTCTTTGAAACATTTAGGTTGATTTCTTGAAATGGTATGATGTTGAGAGTGGGAGTGTTATGCAAAGAGGACATGTCTTTTTCTAGACCAAATCATTAGAAAAGTTTTGCATAGTTCTATGCATTCCTTCCATTCCAAAGGATGGTATTAGTAGCGGATTTAGAAATAGGAAGTGAATCCTTCTTTGAAACATTTAGGTTGATTTCTTGCAATGGTATGATGTTGAGAGTGGGAGTGTTATGCAAAGAGGACATGCCTTTTTCTAGCTTGATTGATTCAAAACATGTTCCTTCTAATGCAAAATAGTGAAACCATGCTCTCTTTATGAGTAGGGCCATGGTAGAATGTAAGGCACTGACGTAAAATTATGGTGTGAGCTCCCACAAGGGTATTTTATTTGCATGGATTTGAATGTATCAACTATGGAACTTATTGTTAAAATAAATGACTTTTCATTTTAGATGCAATTTAATTTTGGTAAGTTGTAAGGTTGATGACCCTATATTTTGATTGTCTTTGAACTTTTCAAGGAATGATTGCTTGAATCTGGTCATATGTGAATGGTTTCACTAGTAGGTTGTAGAACCATGAGGACACTTTTCCTTGAAAAGTGAAAGGGAACAACCTGTAGACTATATCTTCATACTGAGCATTCAATAGAAGAGTAGCTTGCATATATGTTTTTATATATACTTCAATAAAAGTAGACTAATAATCCTAAATTTCTAGAAGTCAAAATACATAATTTTAGAAATTAGTTTATTCTAGCATATTTTTCAATAGGATCTTTAGTTTAATTTGTAAAAGAAGCCTATCATACTCATGTGATTGGTTGTTCTCCTAGAGTTTAGAATAAAGTTGGGCTATATAAACTAGCTCTTTTTCATGTGAGGTACATAGGCTATATGCCCTCACTATCTTTGTAACTTTGTTTTCCTTATTTAATAAAATTATGTGTCTGAGAAAATTTCGTCAACATTGGTATCCGAGCCATGTTGAAAATTCTTGGAAGAAAATTGGTGATGGATTGAGGAAGCAAGGAAGTCCACAAAATCAACCAAGAACTCTTCAAGCTCAAGGAAAATAGTACTGAGGTAACTCTGTTGTCAATTCAATAAGGAAAAATCTTAGTTTATAATTGTAGAAAATTTTAAAATAAAATTATTGATTTTTTCAGATCTAATCTTCATTTTATTGTTGATTATAATTCTGGAGCTATTTCATCTATTTTTAGTTCTAGATCTGTAGTAAGTTTTATGAAAATCAACAATCGTAGTTTGTAAATCTCAAGATCACAATAGATATGTTATATCCTTATTTCTTTTAGATCTTAAGATAAAATGTTGTTTTTCAATTGATAGAGAAGGTCCATATTGTAAAATTGCTTTAGATCTTTTTATAAATCTAGCAATTAAAAGTAAAAGTTAGTCATGTCATAATTTGTACATCTCATCAACATAACAAAGTGGATCTTCATTGTTATGTGATTGTGTCATTCTTTATGAGATTGACACCTTTGAATTACCAACGCATATAAAATCAAAGAATCGGAGGACGAAGGTAACCCAACTAAAATTGTGAAGGTTTAATTGCAAAGTAGTCCAACACTCATTCAACCAACACCCTCAAGCACTCCTCAAGCACTCCTCCAACATTCGTTTATCGATTTCAATATTGGTTCTAAATTCATATGTCATATAAGAATACATTCACGATGTTTGATTGGATTAGAGGATTTGGAGTACACTACGTTTTTGGGAGTGCAAAAATGATGCCCATTGAACTCTGAAAATGTCATGAGAAGATTGATGTGTTTATTAAAGGTAAATGTACCATTGAATCAGTGAGGGGGAGGTACCCAGTGAAGGATGTATTCCCTACCCGCGAATAAGTATATATCTATGTTTATGCACTTTTTTATTATATTCCTTAATCCAAAGGTGGCAGGTTCAACTCTAGAGGCTTAAGAAACCCTTGCACAAACCCTTAACACTTTCTCCTCAACCGCAAGCTCAGACCTCTACATTAGTGCTTTCTGCAATTTGGGTTTCTCTCTATTTGATTTTCTATGAGTTTTTGAGCTCCATAAAATGTTGTTCTTGGGTTTTTTATGCATATAATATTGCCTCCTATAACATCCCCACTATAATCCCCAGTTTAATTAGTGTATAATGTAGATATGAATGTGGTTATGGCCAAGCGATGTGATATGCGACATGTGTTTTTTTATTTTAATAAAAAACTAATGTGATGCCAGTTGTTGGGAATATGGAAAGAGATGGGGGTTGATTAATCCACAAGAGAGGGGAATGCCTGGGAATGTCTAAGATGGGTCCAAGGGAGAAATGTTTTATGGGTATTAAGCCAAACCCATATTTCTGAATTTTATTATCATTTGGGAAAACCTTGTATTTTCTGGTTGAGTGTATGAGAGCCCAATCATTGAATACCTTTCAGAGGCTGGGTGTGAGAGTCACATCCCATATTTATTGGAGAGCATGGGGCTAGAGTACAATCAACATAGAGTAGAGTGAGCAGTCAATTGTCTTGGGAAAATAGAGGAAATTCGTATGGGGAAATAGGCATATTTTCACATTCAGTTTTTGGCATGAACAACAAGAAGAGAGAATGAAAGAAGAGCACTGGAGATAGACCAAGAAGGATGGGAAAATTATGGAGCATGGTAAAGTGTTTTTTGAGTATTTTGGTGTTGAATATTGAAGATCCAGGTTGCTAGGCCTAAAGAGTGAACTCCTATGGGAGTTGCACTACAACAACAAGTGTTTTATATTGTTTGTTGGTAGTTTTCCTGGCAGTGAGTTCCCTTGAGTTCCCAACAGAGAGATTCTTGGTTACTTGTGCCAGAGGGACCTCAATAAACAAATGGGATGCTCGAGTGCAGTGAAGGGGTTGGGCAGGTGAAGAGGAAGAAAGATGGAGGAAATTTAGGATAACTATAGGAGAATACCAGTGGGTTGTGGGATATTGAGTTGTGAGTGGACCATGAGAGGCATTATTCTTTTGTGGATTCCTTAACCCAGCTTGGGGGTGACTTAATTTTGTTGAGATTTGAAACAACAAGTCTATGGTTGGGTGGAACATCCTTCCCAAGAAGTTTTTTGTACAAATGTTTTAAAATTATAAGTGTTTATCTATTATCTGAGTTTTTTTATGAGTCTTATGGTTGTGCATTTTACCCTATGTATGAGAATGATTTTTATGTGCCATTATAGATGATATATTAGATATATTTATGTTCATTTAGAATGTTGTGGATGCATTTGATTATGGATATCAAAATCTAGTTATTTATGTGTATAATTGTAGTTGGTTTAGCATAATTTTTTTTGATTTTATGTGTATTTTCCACAAGTAATGTTCCTTTGTTAAGTTAGTTAGGGAACATTATATAGTGGTAAAAGAGCCACAGGTTCAATACCGATCCTGCATGGGCCAAAATCAACATGCAGAAACCGAAATTGTAGAATTAGAGCTCATGGGATGTCTACAAAATTATTTTCCAAATTACTCCAGTGAATTGAATAAACAATCATGAGGAATTTGAGGAAATTAATCTTAGGGGTTAAAATCCCCAATTTTAACCTATGAATGAGTGTTTCTCAGCTTGTAAGTGGTTTAATTTCAAACAATACAGAGTAGCCCAGAGTGAAATTGGGTGTGTTATAGCACAAGTTGTAGGTTGGGCAAAGCCCGAACCAACCACAAAAGCAAGTGCTACAACTTGGGAATCCTACACTTAATGTCACCTCGATGTAGCTCCCACACTTCAAGGGTGAATAGGTAACTCTAGGGAGGTGATCCCGGTGACCCTAGGAGGAATGAGATAGGGATGGATAGAGATGGAAGTGGATCCCCTAGAGTTCAAATCTAAATGGAGTGAAAAGTGGAAAGAGATGACTTGTAAACCTAACAAGTATTTCCCCCAAAGATGTAATACTTCTCTGGATGATTGTACCTGCCTAAGACACAAGAAAATCCAACTTGCAATGACATWTGTTGTTATGGATCAGAAAGTTAAGCTTGTTGTCCTTAATTTTCAGCAGTATATGACAGTTTATATCAGCAAATAAAGCATCCAAATCACCATACAAAGATCTAAACTAGTTAAGCAAATCAACATGAAGATTAGCAATAAATATGGGCTGAAAAATGGCACTTAAGAGCAAGAGAAGATGACTATTGTAAACATGTATTTTATGCAGAAAATTGTAGCCTTATGGTTGTATATTTCAGTCACTTATATCAGCAATTTACACCATCAAAATATGCCAAAAATTAGCCCAAAATATGTGCCCTAGTTAGTAGAGTTAGTGAGCAAAATTTAGGAGCTATTCTAGGGTTAGTTTAGGAGTTATGGTTAGTAGTTTATCTAGGTTAGATCAGCCCTAATGATTGTAGGTTAAAGTTTGTAACAGAAATTTAAGTAGTGGGAGAGAAGGGATGCCCTATTAGGGGAAGACTCCTCTCAATGTGGCAAACCAACTCCAATAAAAAGATATTTCAAAAGACAAAATTTCATGTTTCCCAAGTCAATTATTTTATATCTCCAATGCAAAAAATAGATGAATAGTTCCTTTAATATTGGGTTAATGGATTCAAATAAATGAACTAGAGATGCTACTTCCTTAGGGGTGTAAATCCTCTTACTTCCCAAGGAAAGTATCTCTATTTATGGTTTGAGAATGAGGGGTGTAAATTCTCTTACTTCCTCAAACAAACCCTTGAAACAACAATGAACTTTTAGAAATAAATGATGGAGACTAGAGTGGGGGTGTAAATACTCTTACTTCCCACTTAGCTCCTAGCACAACAATCCTTGACTTGAAAAAATGATAGCATAAGAGTAGAAGACCATACCAAAATCAAGAAAGATGTTAAGATAATCCACCATAAAATCTAGAAAACAGTCATCCAAGGCTAGCGTCTCACTCCTCCATCAACCATTCACAAGAGATAGTCATAAAAAAGTGCACAAGAGACAAATATAGCCAAGTGTAGTGAAAATTTCAAATCAAGTCCTCTCACAAGAGGGAGAGTTATATTCAAATGAGATCTTATGATCTCTTATTTATACAAAATGTCACCAAGGTGACCTGTCCACATATTAAGGTGTAAACCATAAGAATAGGGGTAAATAACCCTAATATTCCCCCCTTAAACAAATTAATATTAACAATTCATTTAAAATTCACTTTTGCACATAATAAAACCCTAATTTTAATAGGACGTCGCCCCTTTAGGGAATGTTTTGGCATTTGGAGGAGGTCATTGGTGATGGTGAAGATTAGAGAGGCTTCCCAAAGCCACATGTCAAGCATCCAACAACTTCCTTCAGGATGAAGGCTCAAGCCTCTAAAAAACATCCAAGTGATAATGTATGTCACCTCACCACCAAGCCCTAACCCCCCTAGATGATGTCATGCTAAAAAATGAGATGTTTTTCCTCTCCTAGGAAAAACGTTTGGCATGTGAGGGCTAGGATACATCAGCCAAGTCATCTTCAAGGACTTTCAAGTTTGATCTTCCCCATCTGGCATGTGGGCCCTTGGCATCCACCTGTGGGATCCAAACCCCATGGAAGCGCAAACTAGGCTTGTTCTTCCAAAGCTGTCCACCATCTAGGTCCTACAAAGACAAAAAATCACACCCTCCAAGGATGTCAAGTTGTAACATAATGATAAGTGAATCCAATCAATAAATGAGCCACCTAAGCATATGCATCAAAGATCACTATATCAAACAATTAATTTCTCAAAGACACTATGCGACTTGTCAAGCTTGAATATGGGAGGGTTGACAAGGTGTCCTATTGGGTAGATCTTTCCCTAGGTCAAAAAGAGTTTCCAAGAGATCCCTCTCCAAGCCATGTAAAGTGGGTGAGGTGGTTGGGTCAAGACTCAATGGGCATAAGTCTCATGACATACAAGGGGTCGCAATGTCTCATTCATGGGTGCCTTTGCACAGGGTGTGTGGTACCTTCGTTCGTAATGCACTTTTTCCAACCCCATTGTTTTCCAATCTTTTATTCTTTCATAATTTTAAGGAGAGATTGAAGGTCACTGCCATGGCGTGGTGACTAGATAATGGCAATGTCACCCACAAACACCTAGTGGAAATGAGAAGGTTGGATCATGATGAGATCCCCTTTCTCTCATCCATGCAATTGAGAGCCATTACCCTGGTTTGGTGACCAGATGATGGCAATGTCATACCACTATATATTCATGGATGTGATAGGTCGACTCATGATGAGACCTCCTATCCTTCAACTAACATTTTAAGCATTCTTTATTATATTTTGGGTCCCATTTACTCAAAGATAAGTGTTTCACTGCTTTCTTGGTTGATCCTTGGTTGAAGCATCTAGAAGGTTCATACAAGGATTTTATATTTTACCCAACATCAATCCCTCTAGGCCTTTATCCCCTTCTTCCCATAGAATGAGGGACAACCCCTTCTTGGGTCAATAAACCCTAAAATCCCAAGAGATAAGGAAATGGAGGGGAATAATGATGGAAAGTGGTAAGTATGGTCAAAAATGGTGTGATGTCTCTTTAAGGTAGTTTCTAGTAGAAAACTCATTCCAAAGAAAGATCGCTTACTAGGGCACAATGCCAACCACCAAGGAAAGGCATAGTGTCCAAGCATATATCATGAAATCTAGAGAAATCTAAGATACAACGTACTCAACTAGATTAAATATTGAAATGATGCTCACCATAATACTGACATGTACCTCATGGATCAAGGCCCACTGCCTTCTGGAAGCCAACTGATGTGGTGGATTCGATTTGGAAATATGTGACCATCTGTGGTGGTGAGAGGGGTTTCCAACTGTGAAAAAGGCTACTGCTGGTCATGTAGTCTTTCGACACTCCATATATGCAATTTGAGGGCCTCGAGACATAATCTCCTTAGTTATCCACAAAATGGGGATAACATCTAGCTCCTACTTGGGGACATGTTCTCGTCGTAGAGTGCATGAGAACCGCAACATCTCCTGGTAGACCTGTGCCTGCAAGGAAACATCAAAATGTCAAGTGCAGGATGGCCTACTCATCCTTGTTCTCATATGATCATAATCAAAACTAACTAAGCTAGAAAAATAAATTTTTGACATTTTTTCAAAAATTTCTAAGCTAAGCATGAAATCAATATGCAAGTAGAGATAAATGAAAATTAAATGCATCTAAACTAATATAAGCAATCAAGATGCAAATGCAGGGAATTAAAATGACTTACCTACTTACATGGGGCATGGGTCCTGAAGAAGTCATGTGACATGGATGTGAGGTTGGAGAAGAGATCCATCAACCAGTAGTGGCATATTTCTCTTGTCTAATGTGGTCAAATAGTACCTTTCTTTGTCATACTTCTTCCTGATGATGTAAGGGCCAAGCCATGAATTGTTATCTTTTTTGTCATATCTAGGCTTGCCCTTTCTTTTGTCCCACATGAGAAAAATACTTCCTTCATTGAAATTGATGCAAGGTGTATTATCATCCTATGGAGGCTCTATGTGGACT
>SNQJ01S0012631.1:11036-35516 GCA_010110895.2 Picea sitchensis | reverse complement strand
GTGTCAATCTCATAAAGAATGACACAATCACATAACAATGAAGATCCACTTTGTTATGTTGATGAGATGTACAAATTATGACATGACTAACTTTTACTTTTAATTGCTAGATTTATAAAAAGATCTAAAGCAATTTTACAATATGGACCTTCTCTATCAATTGAAAAACAACATTTTATCTTAAGATCTAAAAGAAATAAGGATATAACATATCTATTGTGATCTTGAGATTTACAAACTACGATTGTTGATTTTCATAAAACTTACTACAGATCTAGAACTAAAAATAGATGAAATAGCTCCAGAATTATAATCAACAATAAAATGAAGATTAGATCTGAAAAAATCAATAATTTTATTTTAAAATTTTCTACAATTATAAACTAAGATTTTTCCTTATTGAATTGACAACAGAGTTACCTCAGTACTATTTTCCTTGAGCTTGAAGAGTTCTTGGTTGATTTTGTGGACTTCCTTGCTTCCTCAATCCATCACCAATTTTCTTCCAAGAATTTTCAACATGGCTCGGATACCAATGTTGACGAAATTTTCTCAGACACATAATTTTATTAAATAAGGAAAACAAAGTTACAAAGATAGTGAGGGCATATAGCCTATGTACCTCACATGAAAAAGAGCTAGTTTATATAGCCCAACTTTATTCTAAACTCTAGGAGAACAACCAATCACATGAGTATGATAGGCTTCTTTTACAAATTAAACTAAAGATCCTATTGAAAAATATGCTAGAATAAACTAATTTCTAAAATTATGTATTTTGACTTCTAGAAATTTAGGATTATTAGTCTACTTTTATTGAAGTATATATAAAAACATATATGCAAGCTACTCTTCTATTGAATGCTCAGTATGAAGATATAGTCTACAGGTTGTTCCCTTTCACTTTTCAAGGAAAAGTGTCCTCATGGTTCTACAACCTACTAGTGAAACCATTCACATATGACCAGATTCAAGCAATCATTCCTTGAAAAGTTCAAAGACAATCAAAATATAGGGTCATCAACCTTACAACTTACCAAAATTAAATTGCATCTAAAATGAAAAGTCATTTATTTTAACAATAAGTTCCATAGTTGATACATTCAAATCCATGCAAATAAAATACCCTTGTGGGAGCTCACACCATAATTTTACGTCAGTGCCTTACATTCTACCATGGCCCTACTCATAAAGAGAGCATGGTTTCACTATTTTGCATTAGAAGGTACATGTTTTGAATCAATCAAGCTAGAAAAAGGCATGTCCTCTTTGCATAACACTCCCACTCTCAACATCATACCATTGCAAGAAATCAACCTAAATGTTTCAAAGAAGGATTCACTTCCTATTTCTAAATCTGCTACTAATACCATCCTTTGGAATGGAAGGAATGCATAGAACTACGCAAAACTTTTCTAATGATTTGGTCTAGAAAAAGACATGTCCTCTTTGCATAACACTCCCACTCTCAACATCATACCATTGCAATAAATCAACCTAAATGTTTCAAAGAAGGATTCACTTCCTATTTCTAAATCCGCTACTAATACCATCCTTTGGAATGGAAGAAATGCATAGAACTATGCAAAACTTTTCTAATGATTTGGTCAATCTACAAAGGTAGGTTGGAGAAGGTTCCTATAACAATCAAAAGTCTTAATAAAAAAGGGAATTTAATAAATTTAGAGGGACAAACAACAAAATTCATGTTGTCCATAAAACAAAACCCATACTTATTAATAACTATGCCTATCTGAGTGAAATGGCTAAGTAGTATTTCATGTTTCGACTACACCAATATGCTTAAAGTGAAGGGCATGTTATAAATCCATAAATGTATTTGAAATCTTTGCTCGAGAAGGAAACACATATGACTTCGATAACCACTCCAAACAAGAGGGGTTGCAAAGGCAACAAGTCCCTATCGAGGTTGTGGAGTTCTTGAGACCGATTGTTTTAGGTTAGATTTGGATGCTTCGTCGAAGCATGGACGATTTAGTTGTTCCATAATCTTTCTTGATCATGAGCAGTTGACAAGACTTCAAAGGGCGTATACGATGGATATAATCTTTTGCGATCACTATCAATTGACAAGAGTTCAAAAGGTCATATACGATGGTCATCATTCCTTTAGAAAGCTTAATTTAAGGGTGTTAACACCATAACTTCAAATAGAACCTCTTAACATTTCAATTAATTTTTTTTTATGATTTTTATGATATTAATCAATTATTTATAGTAAAAAATTCCAAAAGTCCTATTAAAAAAATTAAATTAAAATTATAACGTTAAATAACACAATTACACGATTAAGATTAAAAACTGTTTTTTCAAATTTCTCATTAATAAAAGAGAGTTCTTACCAATGTCGTTAAAGTGAATTGATTCCTGGCAGAATTTTAAAAAGAGAAATTGAAACCTCAAAACAACGTATCTGTGGATAATTTTAAAGCATCTGTGGATAATTTTAGTCTTTTAAGTGTTTGAGGGCATTAACAACATAACTTCAAATAGAACCTCTTAACATTTCAATTTTTATTTTTTTTTATGATTTTTATGATATTATTCAATTATTTATAGTAAAATATTCTAAAAGTTCTATTAATAAAATTAAATTAAAATTATAACTTTAAATAGCAAAATTACATGATTATGATTAAAAACTGAATTTTCAAATTTCTCATTAATAAAAGAGAGTTCTTACAGATGTCGGTAAAGTGAATTGTCGTTAAGTCTACATGACCTGAACTGAGAAAGGGGAAAATTTTCAATAGTAAACAAAACCATTGCACTACAACGTTATGATTGTAATACGAACAGTTATGAGCCCGACCATGTTGGAAATATCTTCCTTTTTCTCTCAGAAAAAAGGGGGGACCAAGATAACACTCATTTCACTTTTTATTTTCAATACGAGACTAATAGAATGCATGGGAATATCTATACGAGAGAATGGTTGTTTTGATTACTTCATGGGAATATGATAAATCTTTTAGCATTGGAACCTTTTGCAATGTACCCAGAAGAATAAGTTCAGTATTGGAAGAACATATCTTCCTACTTTTGGAATCAATTTTTGCAATATCTCATATGTTGTTTGGCCCAAAACCTATAAACAAATCATGCATACCAAAACTGAATTGAGTGTATTGCATCTCCATGAAACGATGAGCTAACCCTGTGGGTATACACAAAGAAGAATGAGTACACCACTTGTCTGCAGAGTTGTTTGTGTTTAATCTTGTGAAACATGAATGTGTGAAACAATGCTAATAAAAGTTCCTGAAAGATCAGTTTATTCAATTTAATAATGGTATTTTTAACATCGATTTTTTTTAATAATTTTTAATTATTCAATTTAATAAAAATATTGAACAATGAGCTTGTAGATTTCTTGCTATGTGCATTGCATGGCATGTAGTGGTCTCCACCTGGTACGCATGCAGTTTGCATGTATCCTATCCATACATCGGACTGATACTAGACTGTAGAATGAGCAATTATAGAGAGCAACTAACTCTATAAGAAAAATCATGAATTCGGTGTATTGTGATGAAAACTACAGTACTTTCCATTTCTCAAATTCCAACATCAATATTTTGAAAGAAAACCAACATCAATATTTTGAAAGAAAACCAGGCAAATCTATATGCCAATGGACTATACAAGAAACCATGCTGGATGTTGACTGTGGATGCACCCCGAGGTATCTATAAAGGCTTAACCATCGGTGGTGCAGGAGGTTGTCCAAGTGAGATATCTAGATATTTAAATTGAAGGTCGAATTAAAGACCAAGATCTTTAAATTGAGATATCAAGATAATTAACTTGAACGGAAAATAGATTCTGAATGGTTCGTTTGGGAACAATGCAACCTATGGCCTTCTTGTTGTTGGTGGTGTTGTGGGTGCTTTTATTCACAGGTGATTCTAGAAATTTAAGGGCCGTGAATGCCAAGGAGATTCAAGTTACGCCTGACTGGTTGGAGGGTGGCACACCATCGTATAATCGAGGGTTCGATTCCTTCCAGAGCCGAAACCAGATCTGTGACGGGACTCTGGGCGAATGCGATGATAAGAATGACTCTAAGGAGTTTGTGATGATTATGATGAGGTAGTGCACGGGAGGCGAGGATAGTCTTTTATTATATAAGCTACGGAGCACTGTGTGTTGATCAAGTTACATGTTTCCCTCCCGGAGTGTTGATTGAGTTACATGTCACCCTCGCTCTGGGAGGTCTTATTACAAAAATTTACCATGCCTGCGTTGTCTTTGATATCAACTGGAATGACCTATGACCGAGCTTCCATTGAGAAATGGTTGGACGAAGGAATCAATGTATGTTCAACGATTAAGCGGGTTCTTCAAAGCAAAGAACTCATCCCCAATCACACTCTTCACAAGTTGATACAGGACTGATGCGTTGCCAATAGTTCTAATGGGATCATCAGAATACCCACACCTAATCCCATTGCAAAGGCGAGGAATGTGCACTAACTCCACATGGATAGACAAAGAAGGTGGGAAAAAATAGTGTATAGAAACAGAGGCGTTCAGAAATAGTGGTGTTCGTGGGTTGGGTAGCCATGAAAAAATAGTGGATAGAAACAGGGGAGTTCAGAAATAGTGGTGTTCATGGGTTGGGTAGCCATGGACAGAACAATTCATAAACAATGGTGTTTGTGTTCGTGGGTGGCCATGGCCAGAATAATTCATGGAGAATGAAATCTCAAAGAGAATTATACAGAGAAATCTGTTGTTTCATGTCCAAGACCGTTTTAAAGGACAAAGAATGAACACGTGAGAATAGTGGTGTAGATTTGCATGGTGTGTAGGTGGAAGCTCAATAGAAAATGCTCTACGGGTTATGGGATGAAGAAATTTTTTATACAAACATTTCATGTTTGTGAAGTAATGCTAGAGTCATTTCTAGCATTACTTCATTCTAGAAAAAATAGTACTCAAATGTGAGCTTTAAAGCAATATGATGGTGGGAAATGCAGGTGCTCTGCCTTGGGAAGAGGCCAAATAAGGCCTCAAACCTAAAATTTAGGATAAAAACATGAAATGGGATGAGAAGAAATGTATAATTTACCCAAACTTAGGATTAAAACAATAAAAATACCTTGATTTTTGTGCCAGACTAATAACAAAACTGAGAATCGATTACAATAGTCCCTACCAGCCCGAAGGGCAAGGACTAATAAGATGATCCAACTTTCCCTTTATCATATGTTATGGTTTTATGGGAAATATTTCCTTTTGTTATAGTTAAATTGTTTTTGGAGAAGAGGAATACAAGGAAGGTTGTAGGGAAGTAGAAGAAAATTTGGCATGCATGCTTATTGTTGAAACCAAATCAATATGATAAAATTTATTACCAAAGTAGAACAAACATGGACAATGCTTGTTTCCTCAAAACCAAAGAAATGTCTTGAAAATTATCCGAACACCATCATGTGCTTTGGCATTACAAACAATTGGTATATGATGACTATTCCAATATCAAGGATGAAAATGGTGGATTCACTTTTACCTATCTTGATTTTTTGGAAGATGCTTATAAGAGTCTAGTAAGTTTGATGATGAAGAATTGATGTACCCTCCTCATCTTCCTTATGGATCTCATACAACTTTTGGTTTCGCTGAAGATAACACTTCCTAATATAATTTTATATATGAATTGAAAAATTAGGAACTTGAAATGCAAGTCCTTCACAAAGAAACTTTGCTTAGCTCCAAATTTTCCTCTGAACTTGATATGAACAATTATAAGGAGAAACAAATTTAGAATCTAGAAGGTCAATTTGAATATCGTCAATACCCTTTGGAAGGAAATCATGTATGCATAAAGAATGCGATGCTACTACCGATGAGGTGGTGGTTGCATACATATTTATTGTCCATGAACCACAAAATAATTGAGTTAGTTTGGTAACTATTCCACCTTATGCCTTAAATCATGAGTGTAACATCCTCGTTTTCAAACCCCAAACTAGTGATGTATATTGTAAATGTAAGTATGGTCAAGAGCCAAAGCGATATAATATGTAAATTAAATATAATGAATAAAATGTATCGCCAATTGTAGACAAACACAAACGAATATTTGGGGGCTATGTATCCATAAGAGATGGAAGGGGTTCAATGGGGGGAGAGTTTACCAATGTATATTAAACCAAAACCCATTTATTATTTCTTTCTAAATTATCCTTACCATGAACCTTCCATTAGATGTTGAGTGTTCTAGAGCCCAATCATTGAATTCATGTAAGAGGGTTGATTTGAGAGTCACTTCCCATGGTTATTGAGAGAATGGGGGTTGAGTACAATAAACTTGGGGAAGAGTGCAAGTCAATCAAGCAAGAGAAAGATAGGAAATTCATATGGGTAGGAGACCAGAACTTGAAATTCACGTTTTTTCATAGAGAGTTGTTTTTACACAGAGTTTTCTAGCCAACAATGGAGTTTTGAGTGTTGAATCTTGAAGGGAGATATTGTGGGAAAGTTGTAAACTGTTTGAAGCTGAAAATTCATGGAAAAGGAGGTTGCATGCCTGGGAGTAATGTGTTTTTCGAAATTCGCTAAGGAAGCACACGTTTTTTTGTTGGGAGAATTCATGTTTCATTTGTAGAATTATTGAGGTCCCAACAATTAGAATTCTTGTCCAACATGTTCTAGAATCTCTGGAGGGGAATGGAAAGGAAAGAGGGACTATGCCCATAATCCCCATTTTAATTGATGCATAATGTAGATATGAATGTGGCTATGGCCAAGAGATGTAATATGCAAATGTATTTTATGTTTTTAAATAAATCAAATGTGATACTAGTTGTTGGGGTATATGGACAGAGATGGAGGATAATTTTTCCACAAAAGAAGAGAGTGTCTAATAGGGGTACAAGGGGGGAATTAATTGTGGGTATTAATTCAATCCATTTTCCTGAATTTTATTATCATTGGGGATAACTTCTAACTTTTTGTTTGAGTGTATGAGAGCCCAATCATTAAACTCATGTAAGAGGGTGGGTGTGATAGTAAAATCCCATAGTTATTGGAGAGAATGGGGATGAAGTACAATCAACATTGGGTAGAGTGAGCAGCCAATTATTTTTGGAAAATAGAGGAAATTTGTATGGGCAGTTACTGGAATTTTTTACACATTCAGTTTTACATGAACAACAAGAAGAGAGCAAAGAAAAAGATCATAGGAAATATAGCAAGAGGGATGGGAGAATTTTGGAGCACGTTGGATCATATTGGAGCACTTTGGAGATGAATATTGAAGAGCCAAGTTGTCAGGACTTAAGAGTGAACTCTTGTGTGAGTTGCATTGTAACAACAAGTGTTTGTTGTTGTTGTTGGTAGTTTTCCTGGCAGTGAGTTCCCTTGAGTTCCCAATAGAGAGATTCCTAGATACCTATGTCAGAGAGAACCTGATAAATGAATGGGACGCCTGATGGAATGAGAGCAGTGAAGGGGCAGATACCTTGGGTTGGACAGGTCAAGAGGAAGAGAGTTGGAGGAAATTCGAGATAGTTGTAGGAGAATATCAATGGGTTATGGGATATTGAGTTGTGAGTGGACTGTGAGAGGCACCATTTTCTTGTGGATTCCTAGCTCGACCAACTTGGGGGTGAATTTCCATTGAGATTTAGAACAACAAGTCTATGGTTGGGTGGAACATCCTTCCCAAGAAGTTGGTTGCACAAATATTTTAAAAATATAAGTCCTTATCTATTTTCCTGTGTTGATTTATGAGTTTAATTGTTGAGTTTTTTACTCTTTGCATAAGAATGAATTATATGTTGTTGTGGTGAAATTATTAGTTGCATTTACGTTTTTAACTAGTATGGACAATTTCTTGAGCTTGATTGTCATGTTGTTCATAATTTTAGGTTTAAATTTGTTTGTTCATCGATTTTAGTATTAATGTTAACAGATTTTGATGTGGTGCTTGAATCATCATGCACTCTAGGAATAGTTGTTGCGTGTATTACAAAGATTGTTGTGTGCTCTGTGAAAAGTTGTAGCGCGTAGTACAAAGGATGTTGCACACATTGTTTGTCTCAATGAGGACGCAACAATCATGTTCATTTAGAATGATGTATTGCATTTAATTAATTGGTGTATGCAATGGTTGAATTTGTGTATAATTTGTAGTTGGTAAGCTACCAAAATTTAGTTAGCAGAAAGTTTTTGAATTTATGTGTATTTTTCGCAAACATTATTCCTCGGTTAAGTTGAGGGGTGTTATAGAATGGTATCATATATTTTTGGTTCAACGTCAAGCTTGTATGGGCTTGATATCAACATGAAGTTGGTAAATTCATTATCTCAACATTTGAGTTGTGTCAAATTTGGGGAAAATGGTAAAATCTTAGTGAAATTTTTAAATTTCTAAGAAAGTTCAAGTTAGAATTGCACCTAGAATGGTCGTTATGGAGGGGTCATTTCAACTTCCAAGAGACTAAATTTTTCTTAGACAGGAAAGTCAGACATTTTTCATGATGTTTGCAGTGGTGTGCAGTGCGTGCACTAAATATTGGCACTGCACAGTGCAAAATTGGTGTTACGTGCACTAACTATTGGTGCGCAGTATAAGAAAAGTTGTGTGCACTAAATATTGGTGCGCGGTATAAAAATTTGTGCACATGATATATTGGTATATGGTATAAAAAATTGTGTGCACGAAATATTGGTGTGCAGTATAAAAAAAAAGTGTTACATGCATTGAATATTAGTGTGTGGTATAAAAACTTGCACGCACTGAATATTGATGTGTGGTATAAAACTTTGTGCACACGAAATATTGGTGTGCAATATAAAAAGTTGTGCACATGCAATATGTAAATTCTAACCTTGTACAATATCTACTGCAAACTGATATTCAGAAAAAAACAGAAAAGATACAATGGCAAATACAAACATTACACAAAGATTTTTCACCTGGAAACCCAAACTGGGAAAACCAACATATATTATATTCATACATTGTGTTACATTGTTTACAATACAATATNAATTCCTTAACCGGAAATAGAAAACCATTGGCAAAAAACCATGTGCCGAAAAACCACCTAAATATCATGTGGTCCCGGAAATATGTCGTCCCAGAAATATGACATCCCGGTGCGAAGAATATAACACATACCCAACACAATATTGGTGCGTGGTATAAAAAAATTGTGCACACAGGATATTGGTGTGCGATATAATAAGTTGTGCACACTAAATATTAGTGTTCATTGAATATCGATGCATGGTATAGAAAGTTGTGCGCATTGGATATTAGTGCGTGGTATAAAATTTGTGTGCATTGAATATTGTTATGTGGTATAAAAGTTGTGTGCATTGAATATTGGTGTGCGGGGCATGTGCTAAATATTGGCGTTGTGCATTGTGGATCATGGTCAAACTCAGGGAAGGAGAACAATTACAATTGAAACTTGTACAAAGTGTCAGAAATGCAAACATGAAAATACTATGTGAAGGAATAGTTTGGATTCTAAGAGGTTTGGAATGGGAATACCGAAACAAGGAAAAATCCACTATTTTGGGCCACTTTTTGGGGATTTTGGGGATTTTTTGAGGAAAAGGATCCCCACATGGGAAATATAGAAACAATTATTACTTGACATTTTGTATACTCATCAAGCCAAATAACTTTGGTTTAAGGAAATTTTTCTAGAAGTGCGCAGTTTAGGAGATAGCCAGCTTGGCTAAAAAAATCTAAAAGCTTGGAAAAAGGGATGAAAAATGACAAAGTTGTCATTTCCATATTGTTGTAGATTTTTACTGGAGCATAGGATTCACAATATTAAAGTTGTTATGAATTCCATATCATCATCATTATCTATGTCTTGTACAAATTTTTCTCCAGTTCATGACATATTTACCTCTATGAGTGACAAAATTTGGTGTCTCATGGGATTAATTGCACCAGAATGAAAAGTGTGCAAAAGGGGTGAATTAGCAATATTCAAATGAATATAAATTTCTACTCAAGGCTCAGAATTGAGCAAGAAAGTAGACGTTGGAAATATATTGGATAGGGGGATCCATGTGTCAACCCATAAAATTGATTTGGGCAGTATAAGTTACAGTCAACACAAAAAAAGATGATTGGTGGCATTAAAGAGAAGAAAATTTTATGTGTTCTTTTCCAGAACTGTGTGTATATATTTTTGTCTAACAAAAAATTGTTTTCATGCACATTTTCTTCCAAAATTTAAATATATAGGAAGGCATTTTGGATTCTTGTATGAGAACCACAGTCATGGAGGATGCCTAAGGGTCGTACAACCATGAGGAAGAGGTCATAGGGCTACATGTCAGTATGGGAAATAGTGAGATATATTCTAATGGAAAAAGAGGTAAGCAGAAGCCTATAACTATGAGGATCCTACAGTGAGAAGTGAAGAGTTATAGAGAAGATAATTAATATTATGAAGGCTCAGGAAGAGATACTTCACATTTTGAATATGTTGCAAAGGCAAGCCAATAAAGACTCTGGAAAAAAGCAAGTTGCTAGTGCTAGACAAGAGACAACATCCAAATCCCATATCAAAATGAATGAGTGTGGGGATGATAGGTAGTCAAGGAGCATGAGCAGGCTCCATCATTCCCTAGAGAAATCCACCTAGAGAGCTCATTCCAGTTCAGGGCCAAGGAGTATCCCAAGTGTGTCTCCTATCAGGAGATAGAGGAGAAGGCCTAAGGGAGACATCTTGCAAGGTGAACTCATGACAATCAAACCACCAACTTTCAATGGTGAGAACGAGAAGGGAGAAGAGGCTAAGGCCTAACAGTTGGAAATGAAGAAATATTTCTAGATGAATGATTATCCCTCCAGGGTAGAAACAAGAATTGCAACCTACCACTTGCAAGGGAAAACAATCATGTCATGGGATCAACTTAAGAAAGAAAACCACCTTGATGAGAGGAAGGTATCATGGACGAATTTCAAAGGATATTTCCAAGAGAAATATTTGTCTAAGAATTACTATGAGAAGAAGATGAAAAAGTTCTTTGAACGTTGGGAATCATTACTGGACTCAAGATGAAGGTAGATGTGAATATCATACCATTGGGTTCATATGACTTCCTAATTGGCATGGATTGGTTGGAAAAACACCATGTTGTCCTAGACTATTACAAAAATACAATAACTTGTATTGATGAGGGAGGGAATCAAGGTAAGATTCAAGGCATTCTAAGAGTTGTAGTTGTTAGAGAACTTTCATCCATGCATCTAAAAAAGAGTTTCAGGAAGTGAAGTCATTTTTTTTGCGGCCGATATGGAAGAGGTAGCCATAGATAAAGTGGAAAGTATTGAATACCATCTAGTCTTGAAATATTTTGAAGATATTTTTAAGGAAATCCCAGGATTTCCACCAAAGAGGGACATTGAATTTTCTATTTATTTCGTGTCAGGAGCTTCCCTAGTGTCCAAGACACCTTACATAATGGACACACCATAATTGAAAGAGTTGCAATTGCAACTTGAAGAAATTTTGAAGAAGGGGTATATACACCCAAGTGTGTCACCTTGGGGATCCCTGGTTCTTTTTGTGAAGAAGAAATATGTAACCTTAAGGCTATGTATTGATTTCAGATAGTTGAATAAGGTCACAACAAAGAACAAATATCCTTTGTCAAGGATTGATGATCTTTTTTATCAGTTGAAGGGTGCAAGAATATTTTTCAATATTGACTTAAGATTAGTTTATCAACAAATGAGAATAAAGGAAGAGGATATTAACAAGAAAACATTCAAAACAAAATATGGGCATTATGAATTTACAGTAGTGCCTTTTGGGCTATCAAATGCCCTAGTTGTTTTCATGTGCTTGATGAATGGAGTTTTCAGGGAGTACTTGGACAAGTTTGTGATTGTTTTCTTCGATGACGTACTCGTATATTCAAGAACAGAAGACGAGCATGAGAAACATTCAAGAATGGTGCCACAAGTTTTGAGAGAGCACACGTTGTATGAAAAACTAAGTAAGTGCATATGTTATCAAAAGAAGATTCACTACTTGAGGCATATTATATCAACATATGGGACCACAATTGATCTTGAGAATATAGAGGCCATTAGAGGATGGACAACACCAAGAAATGTGGCAAAGGTTAGATCATTTATGGGTCTTACCAGTTATTACCGAAGATTCATAAAAGGGTTTTCAAAGATTGCAATCCCAATAACTTCTTTGCAAAAGAAGGGAGTGAAATTTGAATGGACTTCCAAGTGTGAAGAAATATTTCAACAAATGAAAGACATATTGACAAGTGTACCCGTATTAAATATTGCATATCTATATGAATATTTTTTAGTGTGCACAGATGCATGCAACGATGGGCTCGAGGGAGTCTTCAATCAAAAAGATCATGTGGTGTGCTATGAGTCTAGAAAACTAAAAGAGAATGGAAATAATTATGTTACACATGACTTGGAATTAGTAGCCATTGTTAATGCATTAAAAATGTGGAGATATTACCTTATGGGGAGAATATTTTAGCTAAGGATAGACCAGTGTGTTCTAAATCATTTGTTTGGACAACCAACATTCAATGCCAGACAAACTAGGTGGTTGGAATTTCTAAGCAAATATGAACTTGAAATTAAGCATATAAAAGAAAAGGAAATTAGGTGGTTGATGCACTCAACAGAAAAGCTTATGAAATGCATATTTCAGCCATCAACATGTATATGACATATTTAAAAGATAAAATTATTGAAAAAACAAATTCAGATCAACATTATCTAAAAATTAAAGAAACATTACAACACGACAATTTACAACAGAAAAATAATTATTATGAGCTGAAAGAGGATGGAATCCTCATCTACAAAGGGAAAATATATGTACCAAATTCCAGAGAGCTAAAAAATATATTGCTAATGAAAATGCACAATGTGCCATATGTTGGGCACCCAGGATATCATAAGACAATTGCAGTTGTAAGAAGCCAATACGTTTTGTTGTGAATGAAGAAAGAAGTGGCGAAATATATTGCTAGGTGTGTAGAATGCCAAAAGGAGAAAAACAAAATAGACATCCAGGCTCTAGCAAGGATTCTATATCCATTTCCCATTCCTAAGTGGAAATGGGAAGTGGTTACAATTGATTTTATTACAAGGTTTCCTAGAACAATGAAACAACATGATTTCATCATGGTGATGGTAGATAAATTAATCAAGGCAACACATTTTATACCTATGAAGACAACACACAATGCAAAAAATATTGCAGAGATCTGCATGAAATAGGTTGTGAGGCTACATCGGGGGTACCTAAGGAAATTGTTTCAGATAGTGATTCAAAATTCACATATAATTTTTCAAAATGTTTGTTCAAAGGTTTTGGGACAAACTTAAATATCAGTACAACGTATCACCCAAAATCAAATTGGAAAATGTAGAAGACTAACAGAATCATTGAAGACATGCTAAAAATGCATGTGATGGACCAACCATCAAAGTCGGATTATTATATCCACTTAGTAGAGTTTGGTTACAATAATGGGTATCATGCATCATTAAAAATGAGCATGTTTGAAGCATTGTAAGGCAGGAAGTGTAATACACTAGTGAGTTGGGATAACCTAGTAGACAAAGTTATCATTGGGACATATTTTTTGAGGTAAATGGAAGAGCGGTTGACAAAGATCAAGAAGAATTTAAAGGCTTCCTAGGATAGGCAGAAAAGTTATGGAAACAAGAACATAGTTTTTAGAGATTTTAAAGTGGATGAACATGTTTTCCTAAAAGAAAAAGTGAAAAAAAGTTCACTAATATTGGGTTGTTTCCTGATCCAGATGGATATTGGTGGCCACCCACCTATTCCAACTGGCTCATGTTGGTAGTTTTTCAGTTTAGCAGTTTTTTCCTAGTTTTCAGGTCTTGAACTTATGGGGTCGTTTTGAGACCCTAAACAACGTTTTTAGGGCTCACCACAATCAAACTATAGATGGAGTCAAATTTTGACAGCATAATGTGTATTCCTCGGATAAACCTTTCCAACGGGCTATCGTGCGCCTAAAATGAAGTTCATATGAAAAAGTTACAACCTCGAGAAGTTGATGTACCAACTTTCCCCAATGGGGCCCACATGACTTTTGGTGCACGATAGCCCGTTGGAAAGGTCTATCCGAGGAATACACATTATTATTTCAAACTCTGACGCCGTCTACAGTTTGATTGTGGTGAGCCCTAAAAATGTTGTTTAGGGCCTCAAAACGGCCCCAGAATTTTAGGACCTGAAAACTAGAAAAGAAAATGCCAAACTGAAAAACTGTCAAGATGAGCCAATTGGAATAAGTGGGTGGCCACTGATATCCACCTAGATCACTGCCCAAAGTTGTCGGAAATATATTATGGGCCTTTTGAAATCTTACAGAAGATAGGGTAAGGTGCATACATGCTAGCATTTCCTACATCCATGAGAGTGCATAATGTATTTCATGTGTCACTATTAAAGAAATATGTTTATGACTCTAACCACATAATTGATTGGACTATGACCCACGTGTAAAATGAAGGGATTTTCAAGTGGAACCAGTACACATCCTGGACCAAAAAGTGAAAGTGCTCAGGGAAAAGGCCATAGGGGTGGTAAATGTTCAATAGACCTACTATAGTCCTGAAGATGCAACATGGGAGCACGAAGAAACTATGTGGGAGGAATACCTACATTTTTTTGTCATTTTTGAAGGAAACATAAATTGAAAATGCAAGTCTCCATTTTTTAGCACCTAGAGTTCCGGAAACACATCTCAAAATTCTGGTCACCTACATTGACAACCATGATAAAAGAATGGTGTATCCCGATGGACTGAGAGCAGTGAAGGGGGCACATTTGTTGGGTTAACAAGTTGAGAGAAATATGAGATTTTGGTTGGGATTATTGTTGGAGGGTAAAAATTGCAGAATGTTTCTTTCTTTTTTGAATATTGTAATGTGATGTAAATTTGTATATGTATTTGGCATGGTGTTGTGCACCAAGGATAGTGCACAATTGTAGGGGAGGGGGAATGTAACATCTCCACTATAATCCTTAGTATAATTAATTCATAATGTAGATATGAATGTGCAGGCTATGGCCAAGCGATGTAATATGCAAATGTATTTTATATTTTTAAATAAATAAAATGTGATACTAGTTGTTGTGAATAAGGACATAGATGGGGGTTGCATTTTCCACAAGAGAAGGGAGTGTTTAAGAGGGGTGCAAGGGGAAATTAATTGTGGATATTAATTCGACCCATTTTCCTAAATTTTATTATCATTGGGGTTAACTTCTAACTTTTTGTTTGAGTGTATGAGAGCCCAATCACTAAACTCATATAAGAGGGTGGGTGTGAGAGTCACATCCCATAGTTATTGGAGAGCATGGGGCTGAAGTACAATCAACATTGGGTAGAGTGAGAAATCAATTGTCTTTGGAAATAGAGGAAATTCGTATGGGAAATTACAGACAATTTTTACACATTCAATTTTACATGAACAACTAATAGAGAGCAGAGAAAAGAGCACGTAATATAGAGCAAGAAGGCTAGGTGAATTCTAGAGAATGATGGAGCGTATTGGACCACTTTGGAGCTGAATATTGAAGAGCCAGGTTGTTAGGCTTGAAGAGTGAAATCTTGTGTGAGATGCACTATAATAGAAAGTGCTTGTTGTTGTTGTTGGTAGTTTTCCTATCAGTGAGGTCCCTTTAGAGAGATTCCTAGTTACATGTGATAGAGAGACCCTGATAAACAAATGGGATGCTCGATGGAATAATAGCGGTGAAGGGGTACATTCCTTGGGTTGGGCAGGTCAAGAGGAAGAGAGCTACAGGAAATTCGAGATAGTTGTAGGAGAATACTAGTGGGTTGTGGGATATTGAGCTATGAGTGGATTGTGAGAGGCACCATTTTCTTGTGGATTCATAGCCCTAACTCGAGGGTGACTTTTTGTTGACATTTGGAACAACAAGTCTATCGTTGGGTGGAACGTCCTTCCCAAGCAACTGGTTGCACAAATATTTTAAAAAGATAAGTGCTTATCTATTTTCCTATATTAATTTATGAGTTTAACTGTTGTGCATTTTACTCTCTGCATAAGAATGAATTATATGTTATTGTGGTGAAATTATTAGCTACATTTATGTTTTTAACTAATATGGACAATTGCTTGATCTTGATTGTCATGTTGTTTGTAATTCAAGGTTTAAATGTATTTGTTAATCGATTTTAGTAGTAATGTTAACGGATTTCGGTGTGGTGCTCGAATCGTCGTGCACACTGGGAATTGTTGTCACGCACAGTACAAAGGTTGTTTCACGTGATATGAGCAGTTGTCACGCACAATACAAAGGCTATTGCACACAAAGTTTGTCTCAATTAGGACACAATAGTCATGTTCATTTAGAATGATGTAGATGCATTTAATTAATTGGTGTCTACAATGGTTAAATTTGTGTATAATTTGTAGCTGGTAAGCTACAAAAATTTAGTTAGCAGAAAAATTTCTAATTTATGTGTTTTCCACAAGCAATGTTCCTCGGTTAAGCTGGGGGAAGTTACATGTGCAATTTGAGGGTAAGAGAGTTGGTTGAATGGAATTAGTTGTGAGTGTGATTGTTGAGAGGGGAACATTATCCATCCTTAGAGACCATCGCCTCTTGTGGATTCATAGCCCATCTCGAGGGTGTATTTATGTTAAGAACTGGAACAACAAGGCTATGGTTGGGAGGAACATTCGTCCTCTGCAACAGGTTGCACATTTTATAACATAAGTGTTTTATTTGTTGTGTTTACTCATGTATATTGTTGATATAGATGATGTGCAATTTACTCCAAGATATATTTGGTTAATGTTACTTGCTATGAGTATATTGATGCATATGAATCTCTATTTGTATGGTTGAATGTTGTTGTAGGGGTTTAACTGTTGTTGTGCACATTTAAAGTGATTGTGTTTATGTTTTTATCCAATATAGATAGTTCAATGAGTTAGAATGTCATGTTGTGTGTTATTTTTGAATTAGATTTAATATCATAAAATTTTATTGGGACATTTTAGTAGTGACGTGACCCAGCTGGGGGTTGGGTACGTTACAATGAACTTAACTTCCAAAGTGATAGTTTCTAGGATAAAATAATAGCATTTGATGCCATTTTCACCATGCATGGAATGCATGTTTAAGGAATTTCCCAATGGCCTTTCATGGATGATTTATTGTAGTAAGATGTGAAATGCCCTTTCCTTTTAGCTTACATTGGAAACACACACGTCCAATATATAAAGGAGGAATATCCAACAATCTCATAGAATTAACAAAATCCTATGGTTGGTTGTATTGGGTTGTGATTATCCTTGATTGGTCATACAATGCATTAGTTAGGGTAGGGTAGGTGATAGTTGGGTTAGAGTTAGGTTGTGTTAGAGTAGCTTTTGTTCTCTACTTTGTTGAATATTCTAGAATGTCAAACTTTTAGGTAGCTTGTCTTTGCTTCAATAAATGGACAAAGCATACTAGGTTTCTTCTCATTTTTGTCAAAGGGATGTTATAAATAGAAGAATAGTATTGAGATATGTTTTTTCACTTGTTTTCCTTATCAATTATCTTGTGTCCTATTTCAAATTTTAAATGACACTCTTAGAGAAAGCTATTTATGTTTAGGATGTGTCATCCTTTCAAAGGTGAAGATTGAAGATTAACACTAAAGTTACTAGTCTAAAATATTAAATCGATCATTTTTATCCTCAGTACAAACAATATTATAAGTGTCAATATAATGTGATCAATTATTGTTAATATAAATTATAAGAGTTGTGTATGCCCCTTGCACTCTATGTGATCAAGCACATTAAGTTTATGTTGCCTACTTTATACTAAGTACCATTCTCTTACTTTACACTAGGTAGTATTCTTTGCTTTAAACTTGATACCATTCTTATATCACTAAGAAGTGCCCACAAATTTTTAGAAAAAATATTTAAAAAAAATAAATTCTAAAAACAAATGCAACCCATTTTATGTATATAAATATATTTTTTGTAATCCATTTCATAAATTTATTTTTTTTAATTTTGTTGATGGACCAAGAGAATATGTATTAGTATACATACTTTAAAATCAAATTAAACATGAATTTAGTATTTAATTAAACATTTAATTTAAATATTGTGTTTGAACCATCATCAAATCCTTGGTAGTAATGTACAAACTCATTAAACTAACCTATAATATGGAAATAATGTTTGTACATATGTATTGGAGATTTGTTTTTCTTATTTGCTTTAATGGTATGTGAAAGAAAGGATGAGAGAACTCTTTTTTCAAAATGATTGATAGACAAAGTTGTAGTTCGAAATGCAATATGGAAACTTTAATTGTATGTTGACTAAATTATAAATCCATAAAAAGGAAAAGGGAACTTCCATTAAAAAAACAGAGATGTATTCCTAAGGATGAAGTTATAAATCCATAAAAAGGAAAAGAAACTTCAATTAAAAATCAGAGATGCTAAAGGAAGAAATTATAAATTTATAAAAGGAAACCGAATTTAAAGTGGATGGTTGTGGCTATCCACCATGCAACAGCCTAATCATTGGGAGGCTGCTGCAATGTATTTGGTCTCACATCCATCACATATACATTGCAGCAACCTCTCAATGATTGGGCTGTTGCATGGTGGATAGCCACAACCTTTGTTTTTCCCTCACCACGCTTTCATCCATTACGTTGTAATACATCAAATCTATTCAACTCCTTCTCTATGCATCTTTAATTTTGTGTGTAACTTTTTTTTAAGGATTTGGTAGTTATTTTGTCCTGGTACCATCCACTTTGGTTGTGACTATCCACCATGCAGCAGCCCAATCGTTGGGAGGCTGCTGCAATGTATATGCAATGGATGTGAGACCAAATACATTGCAGCAGCCTCCCAATGATTGGGTTGCTGCATGGTGGATAGCCATAGCCGGAATAACTTCAATTGACAGAGAAAGCAAAACTAGAAAAACAAAATTTCTGTTGCCAGGAATTGAACCTGGGTCTCTCAGGTGAGAGCCGAGTATCCTGACCAACTAAACTACAACAGAGTAGATAGTAGTGGGAAGAATAGTTTTAGTTAACATAATAAATCATAGAATCAATCAAAACATAAGTATTTTTTCTTCAACGACATCTTCCTCAATCATACCCCTTCTCCATGCTTTACATGTGGAATATGGACTTTACCTCTTTAGTGTTACATTCTTTTACATTCCTCATCTTTTATCACATTCCTACTCACAAATTTTTTATATTTTTTCAGCGTTAACAACACAATGTGAACAACACAATTGAGACCTTTTTGCATTGGAAGTCAAAATTGTTAAGTTTAAAATAACACTAGTTCATGTTGTTTGGAACCTCTTTTTCAACTTTTTCTGGTTTGTTATCGTCAAAATTGGTCAATCAATCTTTGTTGAAACAATAATTTTGGATTGATGAAATTGTTATTTTTAATGTATAAATGGATTCAACACCCTTAAATACCCTATTTCCACTAAATTGTGCAATATTTACATCTGATATTTATAACCAATCCAAAATTATTCCTACCAAATTTCAAGAAAAAAAAAATGTTGATTTATTCTCCTGTTGTTTAAAGCAACTAGAAAAAAATTGTTATGTAATACATTTAGACTAACTACATGAATTATACTCAACTATTCTTTTGACCAATCAATGTGACTAAGAAATTACATTAAGATCATAAATAAGTAATACTCACACAAAGTATGAGAATGACTCAACTTACACTAACTTCATTTTTGTATGATGTAACCAAGCCCATAAATATGATTTTTTTGGTACTCTGTGACAACTATGGCTTGCATCTAACAATACTTCACCAAACAATTTTGTCTCACAATTTGTTAAAGTCAAGGAAAGGTGTCAAATGGATTCCTCTCACTAATGATGCTTCCTAGCGAAAATTTCTTCACATCCTTCGTCCAAGAAAAAATGTCCATATGATTTGATTTCCATAAAAATATTTTTCATATATATGTGTGTGAAACTAAAAGTAATAATAAACCATATGTGTAACCCAATTAACATTAATTCTCTCATTAATATTAGAGAATTACTATTAATTTAGTTAACATTAAGGGTTACACATATGGTATATATATTTTTTTAGTTTTAGTTTTTGTGTAAATATTATATTAGGTTGACATATGTTGATGTCAACAATATGAATGGGACGGATGTTACAATCTCTTCCATAATGTGTTGTAGAATGTATCTTTTGATGCAATTAGGTCGACTACATTAATTTCACCTTAATTTAAATGTGCATCTGCTATGAATTTAAAAGATAAATCAATCCATACATAGGTTTGATGTCAAGTCAACATAGGTGCTACCTTGAAACTCACATCAATCATTTTCTATATCACTAATGAAGTGGGCAGGTCCTACTCCTTGTTGCTAATATCTAAACTTAGGTTAAATCTCAAGCAAGAGACCCTTGCTTAAGCATATGCAAGCATGAGTACCTTAGCACTCGGTACTCACAGTTGCTAGATCTAAAGTGATTTGAGCACTCATGGGGAAGTTTGTGAGTAGTGTTGGACTATTGGTTTTCATTGATGTCAACCCTTAGATTATTCGAGATACCCCAGAGTTGTGGCCAATATTGATGGTGATTTAGTTGTCATTGATGTCAACAAGAGTGGTTGATATCAACAGAAGTGATGGGTGCATTTGATGAAGTCTACATGAAGCCCCAAAGGTGTGTTTATGGAACCTGAAGTTGATAAAGGAAAATGGGCGTTAAGGACATTGTAAATACAAGTAACACACTTCTATATGGATATTCATCGTCATGTTGTTTCTGATGATAGGTGATACGCCACGTGGTTCTTCACGGTTAGGGAGATATGCCCTTATGAAGTTGAAAGCCCCGAAGAATGGTTAAGAAGCCCCTAATTGGTTACAAGTCATTAATGAAAGGGTAAAGTAGTTGCAACAAGAATGTTCAAGAAGCCCTAAAATTAAAGAGAGAAGGTACTTGGAAAAAATATAAATACACATCAAGGAGTCTCTCATAGACACACACACACATTCATTGAATATCTATCTTGTGAGAATATTTTGGTCTATTGGCGACTCTGAGGTCGAGTATGAGGCAACGGAGAAAGTGAGGAAGAAGAGAGAAAGTTTCGGAGCTGTAGAGAACTAGGGTTTTTCTGTAACCCTAATTAAGCAAGCCCTCACGAATCCTCTTGAGGGTGTCCCGTGAGGACCTTGCGGGTTGCATAGTTTTCGTCATGTGAGGCCCCGCGTGACATGAAGTATTTGTCTCACGAGAACAAGACATAAGTGAAGAAAGAATTCTTGTACCAGGTTGTTGATTCCCAGGTCGATCTATTTGTCTAATATCTGATACAACATGTGTCCACAAGATTACATGTATGTTTGTGTACTAGTTTTGTGGCTTATGCTTGGCTATGCTATGGTACATGATTGAGGCATGTCTTGTTGATGATGATACGTGGTATGGTACACCTTGGTGATGAAATAATACCTTGTTAGAAGTACACTCTTGGCTATCTTGATATTAGTTTGGTATATGTCATGGTTATGGTTCATTATGTAACATCCCGCTCTTGCGCGTACTGAGTGAACTTATTCTTTGAGGGAACTTGCTTGCAAGTGATCCAGATTATTATACTATTGGTCGTTTGATTATGATTATGAGGCATTATGGATATGATTATATGTTATTTTGTGTATTTACATAGATAGGTGCTATTGACTGGGTTCTCCTGAGTGTGCAGGACTTTGGACCTCGAGGATGCAGAGGCATCAATGAAACCCCTTGGACTCTGGATCGAGTCAGGGAGTGGACTATTAGGTTTTGATTATTGTTGATATGACATATGCACATCTAATTAGATGTTATGATGATTGATTTTATTTATGACATGATTCGTTGATGATGCAGGCTGACGATAGCTTGCCAACCAGACTCACATGTGGAGTAGAGGGGTCACGCACGACTACCATAGACGTTGAGGGAGAGGTGTGGACAACATCCCTACCACAACCTACTAGCACTCTTGTCGTGGCTCGAACTGTAGGTTAACGATTACCTAGTTCGAGAAGACTTATGATTCCATGAGGGAAGACTACGACACTCACTCACAATGATTCTAAGGGGTGCACAATAAGGCAGGGGCCTTATTCCTTAGAGGCCCTTAGTCTCCCACAAGATCACCTAGCGGAGTATTGACTCCAGGGATTTTTTATGTCTACCAAGTTAGTCAAGAGGTGAGTGGCACCCTTGGAGCACGTAGTGCGTCCTAAAGGGCACGTCGTGCAAGAAAAATGACAAGAGGTGAGTGGCACCCTTGGAGCATGTAGTGCGTCCTAAAGGGAACGTCACGCAAGAAAAATGGAATGAGGCGAGTGGCACCCTTGGAGCACGTAGTGCGTCTTGAAGGGCACGTCGCGCAAGGGAAACAAAATGACGCTAGTGGAACCCTTGGATCACCTAGTGCGTCATGAAGGGAACATCGTGTTGTTAACTAATAAGTGAATAAAACTATATGGCCTTAGAACGAATGATGTGATAAGAAAGATTTAAAAACAATTTCCCTAATAAAATGTCGCCCAGACTAGGAAAATAAAATCTAGGTCTAAGAGATACTTGTGGTAAAAAAAACTAATAATAATAATCATCATCATTAAGCATGTGATGAGAAGGGGGTAAGCAATTCAATTAATTTATTAAAATCAAATTATATTGAGGGATTAAAATTTAAAAAAAGGGAATTGATTGTTTTTCTACATTTGCTAATTAAAATTTATTAATTACAAAGAGAAAGGGCTAAAAGGTAATTTTTCTACACTTGCTAATTTGCGTTTAAGATAAAAGGGAAAAGAGGGAAACTTAAAAGAAATAGGAAACTAAGGGAAAAGGAGGAAACATAAAGAAAAATGGAAACATAAGGAAAACGCAAAATGACTAACTTAGTAAGGAATCTTGACATTAAGAACTTTCTAAATATGAACTAAATTAGGAATTTAGTAAGGACATAAGTCATTTAAGGTGTGTAAGGGAATATGGGGTCATCAAGGAGCGATTTTAGGAATGTTTTTTGGTGGGTGTGGAAAATAGGAGTAATCAAATAATTATTGAAATTAATTTTTTGTGCAACTAGGGGGATGGGTGACATGTGTACCGGGGAGATTTTTCTGAAATAAATTAATGAAAATTAAATTAAATGAGAAATTGGGAAAGAAATCACTTAGGAACTCTATATAAAGGATGGAGGAGGAGGATTATGGATCTCTCCTTGGATGCGTAATGTTACGCTGCAGAATTTTTAACTTGACTGACTTATATTGTGGGAGTTGGGATACCCAGCTCAGTGACGAGTGGTAGCTCGGCCTTGCGAGGTGAGCTGGGAGCTAGTTGTTCTTTGGTTTAGTGAGCGTGGCCCCTTTGCGGTTCAGGGGGCTAAGGGGGAAGAAGAGTACCCCTAGCATTGGCTAGGAGGTACCAGTGAAGTCACAGCGGCCGACAAGCGGGAGCGATATGGAGCGCGCGGGACTCGGAGTTGTCACCTTGGGCTACGGTATGCATGCTTTTATTTTGAATGGTAGATTAATATTGATCTTGCACTTTCATTACTGTACTTTTAATGGTGTAAAGAAAGTGTTTACTTAGCATTTTTAATCGAGAACTTAAATTTACCATAGCTTTACGCTCACTAGTACATATGACCAAATTTGCGATGGTTGTTCGTTGATATTGCCACACTTATCCATCGCAATTTCCACGAACTCCGAGTTTGTTTTTCATCGTAATAATTTCGTCGCTATATCCACGATCCAGGTGTGCGTGGAAAAATCGACGAAATTAGCTAGCCATGTGTCAGCAACTTCTATATTGGTTAACCTTCTTCATCGTCGCAATTACGACGCAATTTCGTCACAATACCAATGAAGAAATGTACCAAGCCAATAACTTTCAACGCAGCTGCTGAATGTGCGATGTAATTTCTTCGCAACTTGCGACGAAATTTCGTGGTAATATCGACGAGTTCTCTTTCTCAAAACCATATTTACGATGGACTTGTTGTATATGCAACGAAACTTCGTGGAACAGTGCGACAAAAATTCGTCCCTATAGCAACGGTTATGGTAAAAAAATTCCGACGAAAGTCCATCGATATTGCGATGATTACTGTAGGTTTAAAAAAAATAAAATTACATGTAATATGGTAATACCATATTACAATGTAATATGATATTACCATATTACATTGTAATATGGTATGTCATATTACAATGTAATATGGTAATTCCATATTACATTGTAATATGGCATTACTTTTACATTCTAATATATTGTAATATATATATCCCCTAGAAATAATCAAGGCGTTAACCAACCAAATATTGTAAGCATGTGTTATCATGA
>SNQJ01S0012631.1:0-11026 GCA_010110895.2 Picea sitchensis | reverse complement strand
ATAGGAAGGAGATCAAAGTCAAGACCTCAAGGTAGATTAGGCAACTTTAGATAGTCATGTCTAGGCCGTGGGGGTTCTTCAATGGTGCATTTGAAGGATATATTGGGAAGTGTGAGGTAGAAGGTATCCCATTCCTTTCTCATTGTTATTCCTTTTCCTTTTCATGTGGTTTAGGTTTTGTCTCCTGTTGTTACAGAGTTTGTACTTAAGGCTTAGAAGTACAGTGTCTAGACATCCGAAAGTGTGTAAAAGGTGGAGAAAAGAGAAATGTCAACCTTCAGCAAAGGAAACTAAGGAAGATTTCTACGTTGGCGTTGTCTAGCTTCCAACTGTTCCTGGATGATTATATCTTGTTCAATGGTTTCCCATGAACATTCAAGTTCGACATGGTTAGTAGTTGTTTTAAGAATAGTGTCGAAAAGGTTTAAGGCAATGTGCGTTTGGTTTGATAACACAGGTTTGATATTGGGCTGTGTTGGTACAGGGACAGTCATGGAGGAACAATAAAAGTAGGAAAAACTTCAGAGAGAGATTAAGTGTTGTCTCAATTTGGTCGTATAAAAGAGAATTTACGGTTTTAGGACCAAAATAAGGATGAAAATCAAAGGCTCTTTCCCATAACTGAGTTATATTTTAATAAAAGGTATGAGGTGGGAGAAAAAAATTTAGTTGTCTATGGTGTAAGGCTCCTATCAAGGGAGAATCTCACGTATAAACAGAAGAGGAAAATTGTAAGGAAATAACCGATGTAGCAGAGAATATGTGTAGAATTATGAAAATGTGGACTGGTCTTACACCCGCTGATAGATGGTACAGAGGAAAAACAATGAACAAGTACAGAAAACCAAAACTCATTCGCTATAGTAGTGGTCGCACTAAATTATAACGAAGTACATCAGTTAGGAATATGAAATGAAACGAAATATGAGATACAAGAAAACAAACTTGTAACACAGTCGTGACAGAATTGAGAATCTTCATATTTGCTTTGTATTAACTCTCAAATGTAAAAAAACTCTGTTACAATTGACACAAAAAGGTCCAGCCTTTTTCATTTCTTTCTGTGGTATATTTATACAATTTTACAAATAAGATAGAATCTCAATAGTCACAAAATTTTGGTTATGACAGGGAGGAGAGAAATCGCTCCATTTCTTCTTCTGTGTCTTCACTTGGTGCCAGACATTTTTCCTCGCACAGGCTCGGTACAAGTGACACATCTTTCAACCAGTTGAGATATTAGCCGTGACGGTTCTTCTTGACAGCTGGATTCAAAGAAGTAACATTCTCGGGCTAACTGTTGCAGCCTGTCTTCCATCTGTCCATCTATGATGTCGATGGCGCATAATTGCACGTTGGGTCTAATCATGCATTTGTCTATTTGGACTATGTCCACCATAGTCATCTGGGAAATACCGGTCGAATCTCTTTCCTCTTTTTCCTTTAGATCAAGCGAGATTTTTGCCACATTCATTTGCATCAACGTCTCGGAATTACCTTCACTATCAATGCCTAGAAGATCGTCGTCTATAGAACTAAAGGCCTCTTCTAAGGAATTGGTTATCTTTTTGGCTTGCTTCTTGCCTTCGGCAATGTTATGCTCCCATTCCTTTAATAGAATGTTTCCTCTGGTTTTCTATGAAATGGTGAACCTGGGAGTACCTGCCGAAACCCTGTTGTTTGTGGCTATCACAGCCTCTTGGAAGGCGCCCTGAGTTGCTCTGGCATCCCTTTCTCTAGTAGATAAGTTCTCGGAAACCTGATTGACTAGCAAACAGTTGTCCCAGATTTCTTCTACCTTGGCGAGCAAATTTCACTGTGCCGCAAAGACTCTGCTCCGAATCTCAATCGCCTAGGATTTGAACATCCCGATCTTTATCATTCTGTTCTCGGCGATCTCCACCCTAGCCTGTAGCTATTCGATCAAATCCCTTTGCTGGCTCGCTTGCATCTGACCATCCCGGACCACCAGCTGTGCTTTCTCGAGCTTAGTTTTGAGCAGCTCTATCTCGTTTTTATTGACCAACCTAGCCTGCTCTATTCCTACGCTTGCCTGGTTTTTAGCAGTCTCTGTTGCTGTGGCCAATCTGGCTTCAAGGGTACTAATGAGGTGATTTTTTCTTTTAAGTTGGTTTTTTAAGAGCCCAACTGAAAATTGATTCACCGAGGCATATGCTCCTAGTGTCCCTGCTATTTCAGTAGTGAATTGCTCATTCTTTTTGTCCTTTCCATCAGTTATAACTTTATATTTATTTGCAGTTGACTCTCCTTCCTGGTAGAATTCCCTTTTTACTATTTCCTTTCTCTTCTTATCGAAGAAAAATTCATTCGGAGGGAGTTCTTCCACCCTTATGGCCTCAACTCTTCATTGAATATCCATCCTGCATCGATATTTTCCTGCATCGACTGCAAGGGGGTAACTGATGTGATAGGTTCTCCGATCTGGTTCGCAGATTTTCCAGGAGTAGCGACCGGACTCTGCTTCTTAGATGGGTCTGGAGTCTTTATCTCTGCTTCCAGACTCTTAGTTTCCTCCCCCTCGTCCTGGTGTTTTCCTTGGTCGAGAGTCGCATCCTTAGAGCCTTCGGCATCCTTCGGTTTCTCCTCCGAAATACCCAAACCCTCACCTCGCAACACTGCGGGAAGACAGCTACGTCGATGTTCCTGGAATTTCAGAACATCGGCTCTTTCCTCATGTGATAAAGTTTGTATCCAAGCCAGAATCTCGGCATAGGACCTTGCGCCTTGGAAAATGTCATTCGAGGGTGAATTCTCGTGCTCAAATCTCTTGAGACCGCAACTAGCCAAATGATTTCTCATAACCCTCTACGGATCATGTTTCTTGTATTCAATGGAGACCAAATTTAGGTCTTCCAAGGCTGTTGCCTCGGCTTTGGCATGCCCGAAATCTAATAAAGAATAAGAATTCAAATGAACAGGAAAAGGTGGCCATACCTTCTTTGAATATCCCTTAATCTCTTTACTTATACCACTGATTACTGTCTGTCGGGCAACCTCGCGACAAGCCAACTTGTCAGGAATGAACAATGGCAGCGCATGCGGGGGAACAGAAGCCTCGAAAACTCTGAGGTATGAAAATTATGCTTCCACATACCAGTCTGCTATGCTGCTCAGATTCGTTACTATGTTGTCCGAGATCTGGGGTGGTGGATGACCAAAAATGGTGACATGCAAGGGCACCATCACCCAGTTAAAGATTTCATACAAAAAAATTCATTCTTTTTTTTCCCATAATTTTGCATGATATACGTGTATGGGCTCGTCTTCTGCCAGAGTCCAACTCCAGCTCATTAAGGGAAATGGTGTCATAAAACAAATTTCATCCATAATGTATGCAGACATGAAGAATGAAGACGCCTTCCCATTCTCTTTTTGCGCCCGATACTCTGTGACCTGACTGGTCAAGCTATCGGAAAGCATCTTTTCCCAGTCAAAGGAACTGCCTTCGACGACCCGAAACATTAGAGGCACCCATGGAAGGAAAAAAAGTGAGATGTCCTCTTTATTGTATAACCTGCATGTCATCATGGATACGTATTTGTACTGCGGTTCTAAAGAAGCGATTGAATATATGCCATGGCTATCAGCTCTGAACTTCGCGGTGTTTGAAACCCAATCCTTATTAAACTCGACATGGTTTTATCATATTGTACTCATTCCTTCTGCTTGAACTCGTCCAATAATTCAGCGCCATATGTGTGGTCGGACGTTGTGGGCAACTTATATATGGCTTACAGATGTTCCAGCCTGAAAGTCCCGATGGTGACTTTCTGCTCATTCATGATGGTTTTGGTCGGTATGTTCACATGGTCCAATGCCCATCAGACCATGTCATAATATGGAAGAAACTGTGGCCTGGCCGCTACTCTGTGCATTCCAGATAGGATGACTATTTTATACTTGGTGGTTATATCATCTTTCTTGTTATCACTGGAGTCGTCGGAATAGTCCACCAACTCTGCCTGTAGAACATCCGAAACGAACGACCAATTCGAGACCGAATCGATACTTTGAGGCGAAGTATCAACGACATTGTCTGAGCCTTGTCCCGAAACCTCAACATTTTCCTTTGATGTTTTTCGTGGAGCCATGGTTGGAGATTGCGTTTTGGCTCTTCTGTGATAGAAATACGTATACATACAGAAGTTAGATGCTCAGAGATAAAGTGCTCTGCGTAATATGAAATGCATTTGTTATAATGAACCACAGCCCTTATATATATTTGAAAACTCGGTACCTTTCAGAACAAGTCTGTCAAATCACATTTGGAAATAAATTTTGCCATAAAAATTTGATCTTATATTTATCGATTTACCCTATTTCCTCATTAATGTCATAAATTTTGGTTGTTTAAAATTCAGTTGGCGTATGGAAAGAATAAGGCTACCTCGTGAATCGTGCAAGCATCGAAACGCAGGATATGTCTTGATTTAGCTTAATTAATCTGGTTTAACCAACGTTAATCAATATTTCAGTACTCGTTATATCGGGGATTTTAGTTTAACACTTTGAATCTCTAACACCCGAGACTGCGAAGATCGATTCTAATTAATAAAAGGTAATTGTGATTTGGGGTTCGATTAATTTTATAATTATTATATTCGCCATATCGCGACTTGGAGCTTCGAAGATAAGTTTCTGGAAGATTTACATGCCGAGCTGCGAAACCGCGAGATTGCGATAACATGACTTAATCCAAGGGAAGATAATCTTGGATTAAGTGATTAATTAATTACGTTATAACCGCATCGTGATTTCGCGAGTCAGGGTTTAGACGGTGTAATTTTTGAAAAGGACAACGTCGAGTGGCGAAATGCCGAGAGAATATTTTACCATGGTTTAGCTTTTACCTTTAACCTTGACATGGGTTACTCAAATAAGGACCTCGTGTTCTCGGCTATCGGGGCTATGACAATAAATTTTTGGGTTTGGCGAACGTCGAGGCGCGAAACCCCGACGATGTTTAATCATGGGTTAGGGAAAACTTTACCCTCGTTACTGTCTTGAGTGAAAAATTAAAATGATTTCGTTGTTTTGTGGCTCGGGACGTGTGAACTACATGACTTATAGTATCCGACCTACGAGATCCCAAAGTAGAACAAAAGAGGAAACATTTTTACGAAAGGTAGGACTTGTTTCGAGAGTATAATATTCATCACTTCTCGCGTGGTAAAGCTTCATAGATCTCGATATCTCAGAGGGAAATTATGAAAACCATCTTTAGATTTCAAGCATTAAAAATGAAATTTGTGACGGGCTAAAAAAACAAGGGCAGCTCCAACATAGGCTCCAACTAGGGATCCCGCCTTCCTGTGAGGCGGGAAGAACAGTAGACCACGTGCCAATATTGGGTAAATGGAGTCAATAGCTCAATCAGGCGAAAAGGTTCCCGAGATTAGGGTATCGAAGGGGGAAAGAGACTTCGTCCTTCACCTTGAAAAGATTTTTTCAAAATCAAATACTCTTTTTAAACATGGTTGTAGTCCCTTTCACAACTTTCCCTTTCCCGCTACTAAATTCAAGTATGCTTTAAGACAATCAAAACAGTCCTAGGAGACCCAACAGATCTTGCGGCTATCGGCTTGCATCAAAAGAATAAGATTATATGTTTTTAATGGGGGAGTCCCGTCTGAATTTGGTATGTGTATCAGGTTTCCAAAAGAATTGGTTACCATAGTAGAGTGGTATTCATGTATAACAGCCTTACAGATATCTTAGACATTGCTTCACTGCCAGCGAGTCTGTTCAGTACCCCGATGAAGTTATCTGGCCCCTTTTTACTGAATTTCCTTTCACCACTTCGAAATATATTTATGCATTTAAATGCTGAGATGAGGGAAATCATTTCTAAATTTCCTTTCATCATCTCTCAGACTAGGTGGGGGCAATCATTTCTGAATTTCCTTTCACCACCTGTCTTATAATTTTCTTTTTAGAGCGCGAAGATGGGGGCAATCAGTTTGTATCAAGGCTGATATCTGTGTAATATTTTGCATTATAGGTCTGTCAACGTACTTTGATTACTCAGTACCAACCTTCCCTTGACCTTCACAACATCTTCGTTCTTGGGGAGAAAAAGGAAAATAACTTTTTAAGGGAATTTTATTTGAGCAAGCTTCAACCCTCCGATGTCGTTGAAAAACCTATGAAAGTTAGGATCACTCTAAACATTCCTTCGCTTAGCAGGTGATCGAGTAGTTGTGAAGACCCGCTTTCTTTCCACAATCTGCTTTGAAGCTCACGAGGTTGAAACGAAATTTTTTTATCCCTTCGCATATGAAACAGAAAGATGGTGAATTTTTAAAAGGTAAACCCGAAGGTAGAAAGGATGTCAGGCAGTGATTTACTGACTGAAAACACAACAAACAATTCAAAACTGACTCTTGTAGATATTTTCGGGGATAATTTACTTTGACTGATTGTTTTTAGATTTGGTGAATTCGTTTAAATTGTCTTAATTTTTTCAAAGATTATCAACCCAAGAAACAACTCTATTATCTATCAGTTCAGCTGATATTGCAGTTTGAATGGCGTTACCTCGGTTTTCTTTAACAGTCCTTTATAAACATGTCCTTTGAGAAATCTCATCTTTACCTTTTGATTTCACTTTCTTTGCGCAATATGAAACTACTTTAGGTATCACCTGTTTATGCCGATTTATTTCTAACACCGAATTTTAGTTTACTTATCCTGCTTGTTTCGTATGCAGCTAGAAACCTGTAAAAGGTAAATATGAATCTTATCCGAAATGTGTCGAAAGTTCATGAAAAAAGAAAATCAAAAGCAATGTTTAAATGAAAATAAATATATGTACATAAAATGTATATAAGAAATTTATTTATTTATTTTTATTTATTTTTAATCTGGCAACGGTTACGTCATGTAATGCTTTAGATACCGCCCGTTGACAGGGGCGTTGAGGAATTCTCCGTCTATATTTTCTAGTAGGAAAGAATTTTTTCCTTTCGGAGCCAAGACCCAGAATGGCCCGTACCAGAGGTGGTCAAATTTACCATGCTTCGCTGCTTCTTCCTTTCTTGCATCCCATCTTAGCACTAAATCACCTGGGAGGAATTTCTTGTCCTTTGCTTTGCAGTCGAACAATGCCTTCATGTCATCTTGGTACTTCTGCATCTTTTCATCAACTTCGACTCTATGTTGTTGAACCTCAATCAGCTGATTAATTCTCCTGGTTACATGATTGGGTTCTTCATTTTGATCTTTCCATAACTTCATTACTGGTAGCGCTAGGTTTATAGGTAGAACAACATCTGTCCCATAGACCATTTGAAAAGGCAAAATGCCGATAGACCTTTTAGTTCTTATGCGGTTTTCCCACAATGCGTATTTTAAGTGTACATGCCAAGACCTTTTATTTTCATCCAATACTTTCTTGATTATATTTTCTAGGCTCTTGTTAGATGATTCAGCCAATCCGTTCCCCTGGGGGTAATATGTTGTGGAATGGCCAAGAACGATGTTGTACTTTTGACAGAAGATGATCATAGCCATATATTTAAAGGCCTAGGCATTGTCAGTAACTATCTTTTGGGGGAAACCGAATCTTGACAAAATATTGTCTTCCAATAAATCGATTACCACCGAGTCTGTTGCCC
Organism: Picea sitchensis; assembly: GCA_010110895.2. Lineage (NCBI taxonomy): Eukaryota > Viridiplantae > Streptophyta > Pinopsida > Pinales > Pinaceae > Picea > Picea sitchensis. The sequence goes on along the minus strand of SNQJ01S0012631.1, from coordinate 3,389 downwards.
CTTTGGTTGGAATGGCTTCCACCCATTTAGTAAAATAATCTGTAGCTGTTAAGATCCACTTGTGTTGAGCACTGGAATGGGGATTAATCTCACCTATGAAGTCTAGACCCCATTGCTGAAATGGGGCTTTGGCTTTGACTGGAACTAGAGGCAGTGCCAGGAGCTTCTGTTTACCTGCGAATAGTTGACAAGGGTTGCAGGAACGCACTTTGGCATTGATGTCCGAAAAGAGTTTTGGCCAGTAGTACCCAACCCTCAAGATATTGTAAGTTGTAGCTCTCCATGCGTGATGCCCCCCACAGACTCCCTCATGAAATTCGTCTATAACCCGCTGAGTTTTCGATTCCACTAAAAAGACTAACAAGAAACTGAGTGGATCTTTCCAATATAGCTGACTTTCGGCGATACAATATTTAACTGCATGGAGTTTTAAAGTTCTGGCTTTAGATGGTGATAGTTCATTTGGGCATTTTAGAGTTAGCAGGTATGACACTATGTCTCTTTACTAGCCCGATGATAAGAACTTCTCTTCGATCTTGTTTGGACTTGTTTCTTCATTCAACTCGTTTAGGTCTGTCTCTTCGTCGCCTTCTTGTAGGCAATTGATATCTAGGGCTCTGAAATTTGACTCAGCTAAGAGTTTGGCCAGGCCTTTCCCTTTTATCAATTTGGTCGGTTTGACTTCCAGATCAAATTCCTGGATTTTGGCGAGCCATCGCCCTCTTTTTCCGTCATTGTCTGGCTGTACCAATATATCTTTCATAGAACTAGTAGGCACGTACACAATTATCTTTGAGTGTAGTACATAAGTTTTGAATGCCTTTAATGCTTTTACCATTGTGTACACATGTTTTTCTATTATGTCATACTTCAGTTCTGCGTCTCTAAGGCTTTTGCTAAAAAATGCGATCGGTTGTTCGAATCCTTCTTCATTTTTTTGTAGGAGCACTGCGGCGATAGTGTGTTCAGAGGCAAATTAGAAAATAAGGAAATCTTTCAGATAGTCTGGGCTTGCTAACACAGGTGCCTCGCTTATGACTTTATTAATATGCGTGAATGATGCTCTGGCTTCGGTTGTCCAATTTACTCCACTGTCCTTCTTCAACATACATGTTATCAATTTAACAATCTCAGCGAAATTCGGGATAAACCTTCGTAAAAAATTTATTCTTCCTAAGAAAGATTGAATCTCTTTTACATTTCTGGGAATATTTATAGCATCTATTGCTTCAATCCTCTTAGGATCAATCTTGATTCCATCCCTAGATACGATATGGCCCAAAAGATTACCTTCCCGCATGGCGAAATGTGATTTCTTTGGGTTTAAAGATAGACCAAACCTGCGGCATTTTTCGAAAGTCTGTTTAAGATGGATCAAGTGTTCTTCATCGGTTTTACAGAAAACCGTCAAATCGTCGAGGTAAATGACTATGAACTTGTCCCTTTATCCTATGAAAGTGATGTCCATAGCGCGTTGGAATGTGGCCCCTGCATTCATCAAACCAAAAGGCATTTTGTCATACATGAACATACCCCACGGTGTGGTGAAAGCAGTTTTTTCCATGTCTTGTTCATTCATGGTGATTTGATTATAACCAGAGAACCCATCTATCATAGACATTCGATTTTCTCTAACAAGTTTTTCTAACACACGGTCCATTTTGGGCAGTGGATAATTTTCCTTGAGAGACGACTTGTTTAAGTTTCGGAAATCCACACACAGTCTGATTTCCCCACTCTTTTTCCTGACCGGGACTAGGTTTGCTACCCAGTCTGAGTATCTCAGAGGTACGATTATTTTCGCGTCTAAAAGTTTCTTAAATTCTTTTTCGATCACAGGTAACAAAATGGGGTTAATCTGCCTAAGCTTTTTCCTAAACGGTTTGACCCCAGGCTTCAAAGGTATCTTGTGATCAATTATGGAAGTGTCATACGTTCTTAACTCATCATAAGACCAGGCGAAACATATTTATACTATCTGAGTAGGTCTTTATACTTAAATTTCACTTCGGGAGGGAGGAACTTGGATATTTTTACCACCCTGGATTCTTTTTCATTTCCTATATCACAGTCCTCCACTTCTTCCAGTTGGCGTTGCAAAGTGGATTTTACAGGTACGTCGTTATGATAAAAAAGTCTTTCTAAAGGAATCAATCCTTTCGGAATCTGGTTGTTTTTAAGGACCAGCATACGATGATCCACAATTTTTTCTCGGAAGGCTTTAAGATCTTCCCCTTCTTGCATGATCCACATCGGGTCATTTTGATTTTCTTGGTCTGCATGAGTTTCAGAGAATTCACCCACTACTGCAAGAAATTTCCTAATTTGTTAGTCATCCTCAAAGACCTGCCAGTGTTGGATATTGTCTGGTATAGATGGTCTGTATCTAATTTCAATGTGATACTTCAATTTGAAAGACGTGGGAAAGAGAGAAGGTTGAAGCTGCTTTAGCCAATGCATCAGCATGTAAATTCTCTGCGCGAGGGATAAAATGGACATTTACGGACGAAAAAAAGTTTTCCATGAGATCCCAGGAACATTTTTTGTATGTTCTTAGTCTAGGATGCTTGGCTAGGTACTGTCGGTTTATTTGTTTGACTATTAACTCTGCATCTCCGTATACCTCTAAGTTATTTATCTTTAGCTTCTTGGCAGGCTCTAATCCTAAGACCAACACTTCATATTTGCATACGTTGTTAGTGTAATCTATATCCCACTGCAGTTAGTAGGAAAAAGGAACAACGAACTTACCATCGGGAGACACTAAAAGCACTCCTGCACCCGCCCCTTCAGAAGATGAAGCACCATCAAAATACATTTTCCAGACACCGGTGTTACACAGATCCTCTGTCATCTGACTTGAATCTTCTCGCTCTATATCATTTTCTTCCGGACAACCATCTAAACCATCATCAAAAGACAAGATGCAATTTCTCAGATCTTGGTCTGCGATGTAAATAGGGAAATTGTTTGGGTTTTGAGGGTCACTCACTGTATATGCTAATCTTGTTTCTCTGTACAGCCGAGTAAACTAACCACCAAACACAGGGATTGTGGCGAATGTCATATTTAATTGAAGAGAGCCCCCCAACTTGGCTCCCCATGACCTAGAAAATAGTAAGCCATACTTAGGGGGAATATTTGCAATAACCACATCCATTAGGATACTCTTAACTGGGACCTGCGCCAGGGTAACTACCAAATACTTTATCATCCCCATATATTTAACCCTTCTAGAGTCAAAAGAATAAAGATCTCCATAAGGTTTGGTGATCTGGAGACCCAACTTGTCCATAATAATCTTAGGCATAACGTTATGGGAGGCTCCAGAGTCTAACATGCAATTATGTAGCAATTGATCATACACATTTAGAGTGATATAAAAGGGA
>SNQJ01S0012630.1:122318-156249 GCA_010110895.2 Picea sitchensis | reverse complement strand
TGGAGCCAATCGGGTACAATGAAGGAGAGAGAAAAAAGGGACCCTTCAGCTTCATATTTTCTGGAAAGTGCATCAGCAACCACATTGTCTTTTCCTTTCTTGTAAATGATCTCATAATCATATCCAAAGAGCTTAGTCACCCATTTTTGTTGCTCTGGGGAGGAAAGGCGTTGTTCCAGAAAATAATTGAGGCTTTGATGATTTGTCTTAATTTGGAAGCGTTGCCCCAATACATAAGGGTGCCAAAGATCCACGGCATGCAAAATAGCCAACATTTCCTTTTCATAGATTGATTTTCCCAAATGTCACTCTGACAGTTGTTTGTTGGTAAAGGCCAAAGGTCGACCCTCTTGCATAAGGATGGCACCAATTCCTTTCCCAGAAGCGTCACATTCGAGGACAAAGGTCTTTGTGAAATCAGGAAGGGCCAGGACTGGAGTGGTGCACATGGCCATCTTCAAGGTTTGAAAATCCTGAGCAGCTGTTGGAGTCCAAGTGAAATATTTTTTTTTAAGGAGATCAGTGAGAGGTGCTGCAATATTTCCACAATTCTTAACAAACTAGTGATAATAACCTGTTAAACCCATAAATCCACGCAAGATTTTGAGAGTCTTTGGGTGAGGCCAATCTTGCATAGCTTCAATATTTTTAAGATCCACCCTGATACCAACCTTGCCAACAAGATGACCCAAGTACTCGATTTATGAGGTGCCAAAAGAACATTTAGATTGTTTGAGGAAAATTTGGTGTTGAGAGAGTAGATGGAGAACTTGATCCACATGATAAATATGGGTTGTCCAAGTTTTACTATAGATGAGGATATCATCAAAGAAAACTAATACAAAATGATGGAGAAAAGGACGGAAGACATGATTCATGAGGGTTTGGAAAGTGGACGGAGCATTACACAAGCCAAAGGGCATGACCAAAAACTCATAGTGGCCCTCATGATCACTAAATGCAGTCTTAGGAATGTCTACCTCATTCATACGGATCTGGTGGTAGCCAGAACGAAGATCAAGTTTAGTAAAGAACTGGGTGCCACTCAATTCATCCAAGAGGTCATCAATGACAAGAATGGGAAATTTGTCTTTAATGGTGAGTTTGTTGAGGGTGCGGAAGTCAGGACACATGTGCCAAGAACCTTCTTTATTAAGGACCATGACCATAAGGGAAGAGTAGGGGCTCGTACTAGGGCGGATAACACATGCGTTGAGCAATTCTTGAACAATTTTCTCAATTTCATTTTTTTGGGAAAAGGGATGACAATAGGGATGGATATTGGGAGGAAGGATTTCTGGGACAAGGCAAATGGAATGATCATGAACACCAAGAGAAGGAGGGATTCCTTGGGGAGAGGAAAAAACCACTTGATGTTTATAGAGGATGGATTGGAGGTCTTGTGGCACAAAGGGTGTCTCAGTGGCTTGGATGGCATGGAGTTGGGCAATAATGCCAAAATGACCTTTTTTTAGCAGCTTTTCCATGCGATGGGAACTGATGATCTCTGGGGAACCAGTGGTGATTCCTTGGAACTTATTTTGATGGCCCTCCTAGTCAAATTACATGGTTAATTCCTTAAAATCCATGAGAATCGGACCCAAAGTCCTTAGCCATTATGCACCCAACACAATGTCACAACCACCCATGTTGATAGCAAACATATGAGATTTCATGTGGTACTCACCAATTTGGAGACGCACATTTTCACAACGCCCTCCAAATTTCATGGACCCGCCATTGGCAATCATGATTTGAAAAATATTGACGGCACGGATATATTCTTAATGTAACCAATTAGCTTGAGGGTTTGGGGAGCAGAGAAGCCAGTGAGAGCATTTAGGGAAATGACCAGTTCTACTTCGGGAGGGTCTGAGGGATGGGTTATGTCAGTGGGTTCGAGTGACATGGACACAAGGGGAGCCTCAATATCGTCTTTCAAAATATCCTCCAAGATGGCCATATAAAGATTTTGTTCCTTACACTTGTGCCCAGGAAAATATTTGTCATCACAATTATAATAAAGGCCTTTGAGTTGGCATTCAACCATTTCGGCCCTGGTCAATTTCTGGATCTTTAGTGGAGTAGAAGGAGGAGTGGGAGTGTCTGGTTTAGTGTGAGGAATAAAGGAGGGTTTTCGTTTTTTAGAAGAGACAACATGTTGTGCTTCATTATCTCTTTTAGTAGCATCCACCCAACTCTAGGGTTGATCCATGAGGACATGGGCACAAATCTCATCCTTGAGACCACTAATAAAACATTCTCGGAAAAAAGCATCAGACATGCCCTTTGTACGAAAATCCAATTGCTCAAAAGCAGCTATAAAGTCTTCCACTGTGCCAGATTGTTTCAACTTTGTGAAACGGCCCAAATGGTTGGTGTCAGTGTCAAAGAGTTCATAAAGCTTTACCACAAAGTGTTTCCAAGCCACATACACTTGGCAGGCATTTTTTCTCCATTGCCACCATTGCCAACATTCTTTATCTAGATGGGGAACACCATACCGGAGTTTGGCCAACTCATCCATAATGCCATACAAAGAGAAATAATGTTCCATTTGAGTTATCCATCCAATGGGATCCGAGCCATCAAATTTGGTCACATCCACACATGGAAGGAGTAGGTCATGCTGAAAGTCATGGGGCTGAAAATTCTCGAAATGAGAGGAAGTTTCACCTTCGGTTTGCAAAGGTGGGTCAAATGAGGGAAGATCTGCAGGGATATGTAGCTTGACACATATCATCGTAGTGACATATTCAAGTTGGGTAGCAAGGTCTTGTTTGAGGTCCTCTATTTTGGCATTGATGGAGGAATGCATGTTTTTACTGATGGTGGAAATATTGGCACTAAGTTGTCTCACTTCTTGTTGGGTTTCTATGAAATTAGAGTGCAAGGCATTGAAGTGAGCTTCCAAGTCTTGGCTATGGGTGTGGGCCATAATGAGGAGGGAACACGAAAAGGGATGGGTGGGACCACATAGAAAATGGGTTATGGGTGAAGTGTATCACAACGATCGGGGAAACGAGTTGAATCCAATGGGGTAAAGCCCAAATAAGGGCGTGGGAGGGCACTCAGGTCCACTAGAAAAAAAAATTGTGGAAAAATGATAGGTATGACTGCGATAAGGGTGAAGAGAGAAATCCAACAGGATAGGTCTCAAATAATGGTGCCAAGAAATGTGTAGTAATTTTGCACCAAATGCAGGAGACACGGTTGCGTGGAAATAGATCTTGTCTATTTTGTTTTTTGTTTCTGTCCCAAGGGTTAGGGCATTCAAGGGTTCTATAGACAAGGGTTTGCCTTGTGCTATATCTCTATGATATACGTGTGGGGTCCAATAGTAGTACTCGGCCCAATATCTTAGGGCACCAACTAAGGAGGCTAGACCGTGCCCTTAGTCGTATTATCCGACTACCCAGGTACTAGAGAGTATCTTCCCAAGTGTTGTTCTCGATGGAATTATAGCAGTCAGGCAGTCGATCAGTTTATCTATGGAGGGATTCAAGATATCTAGGTAGATCTATATATAGGTGTTTTCTGATGTGCTACCACTCGAAGGGGTACCAACAGGGGTTACAAGGGTGGCCAACAGATGTGCGCTTAAGTACCACTTGTATTTTCTGCATGTATGAATCCCCAACGTGGGTTTATACGTGTAACGACATATCTCTGTAGCTTAAAGACGTCGAAATATGTCTCTACCCTGAAGAAAAAAAAATTAACCCACAATTTTCTGTCGAGGAAGGTGCTCTGATACCACTTGTAATATTCTAGATATAAAATAGTATGCAGAACAAAAATAAATAGCTAGAAATGGCATATAAACAACGATATAACCATAAGAACACCACAATAATACCAAAATAACACCAGAAAGAGTACTTTGATTACTGAGAGAAATGTTCACTTGCCTCTTTAAGGGGGAAATCTCCATCAGAGCAGAGCTCTATTACAATAATATCCAAGACAAAACTTCTCATACCCTCTACTCCTATTTATACTAAACATGTCTATCAAAATAACAATCTAGAGGAAGATCCTATAAGGTCTTATTACATTTGACTTATTCTTCCTTATTTCTAGGCCTTATTAATATTGACCTTTATTACATCGAAATATATTATTCTACCTACGTGAGGGGTTAGGTCCCTAACATATTTTCATCATATTATTACCACCATAAGGCTTACAACACTTATGGATACTTGATATAAGTTTTGGGTTAAAACTTTGATAAAGTGAAACAAGTTGCTACAGGAAATTTCACAGCGTCGGTGCTACGCACTGGTAATTATGACCGTTTATAAGCAATTAGCAGACAGCAGAGGACTGTTTTGCTCATAACTTTTGAATGCCCATCTGGGTTCCTCTGAAATTTGGTGTGGAGGACAAACATAGTGTTTTTGACTTGCTGACAAAAATTCAACCTAACCTACTTCACATTTATGGAGAAAATATAAAAACATCACCTACAGGAAAGTTTGCAGCACATGTTGTCATAGGCGTTGTGAACTCTATCGATCTGACAAATTCAAGCTATGGGAGAGCTTCCAATTGTCAAGGAAGGTTCGAATGCTCTCCTAGGATTTAGTTGGACATGAGGGACATGTGTTCCATCTCCAAATCAAGCAGAATGACCTGTTTCAAAAGGCATTTATCACAATAGGAAAGATCCTGAAAAATAGGAATTTGTTAGGTTTTGGTTGGAATAGTTTGTAACAAGACTCCTAAATGGAGGAGGATCCTATGTATCTCCTTGGTTTCGACCTCCTTAGGGTAGATAGATATCATTCACTATATATGAAAGGGTTTTTTATGATAAAAAGGTTGGATTCGTGATCCAAGACAGGAGAGAACTGGAGGAGAAGTTTTAGTTACTCATTTGTAAGCCTAGGGGCCTGTTTGTAATGACATTTTCTGCCATTAAAGATTCATGAGAGTTGTTATCAGATTGTCTTATGTGTTTTTCCATTTCTTTGTTATCTTCTTGCTTGAACATATTGCAGGTTTTGAGGATCATAGATGACATTGATGGATGGATTCATGAACAACAGAGGATCTGTTGTAGCTTGCCTATTAAATCATTGTTTATTGTCAAAGCAATATTTATATTTTTGCATAAAGGATTTTTGTACAATGGATGTTCTTCCTTTTTTCATATTCACCATTCTTCTACTCATCATTATATATCCCTTTGTCTAATACATAGTTTGATTTCCTTTGATCTGTAGGATGTTATGACTCATTGCCTAATGGAATGCCTCTACAAACAAGTTGTTTACCTCTCCCTTTCTTTCCCATTCTTGTTGATCCACCTACCCAAACCAATTCAATCCATTTATATTTTGATGGGTATTGGGCTTGCATGTAAAGTAGTCTAAGTGTGACTCTCAGTGCTAACATTTTTGGCACCGTTGTCAGGGACAAAGTTGAATATTTTCCCTAGGAAGAACAACAAAGCTTAGCTCCAGTCTTTGATGGTGAACAGAGGCTGCTGACATAGTATTAACTAGACTTTTCACCTGGAGACTCCATGAAATAAAAATCCAGTGGCGACTCCACAATTTCAGAATGTCAAAGGCATTTGTTGTTGTTTTGGCTCGGAGGTTTGCACCTCTTAACTTTTCTATAGTTTATGGTTTCCCACATCCAGTGGGAGATTTTCTTCTTATATTCAGAGAAAGGAAGGAGGATAATCTTGCACATCATCTCATTAAGTTTCATCAATGCATGGATCAGTTGGATCTACATCATGAGGATGTATTGATGAAAATGTTCATGTATTCATTAGAAGGTGATGCACGAGAATGGTACTTTTCTCTCCCTGTTTCAAGCATATTTTCCTTGAGAGATTTCTATGTTACATTTAAGGAGCACTACAAAAGGTATTTTTCAACTGAATTTCTATTTGAGAATTGTTGTGAGGAGTTTGAAAAGGATATTCAAAATACAGTAAGTGTTTCCTCATATTATAAGGTTGAAATAGATGTTTATGTTGAAGAAATCAAGGAAAACTCATATCTTTCCTTTCCTAGTTTTCCATTGTTGAAAGTAGATTTTATTGACTACTCTTATGATGAAGAAAATGGCAGCAATGCAGTAGATGCATATGTCCTTGTAACATATGTCTATAAAAACCATTCCTCTGATGAGATTGTTGTTCCAAATGTTGACAAAGATCAACCTATCCTTGATGAATATTCTGATGATGAAGAGAAGATCTTTACTAAAGCACATACATAGCCTATTAGCATCCAAACAGTATATGATAGTGAAGAAGAAAAGGAAGAATTTCAGCAGCAGTTGGAATTTTCTTTATCACCCATTGATGAGCAGAAAACTCCAAGGATTAGCGAGGAAATGTCCATCATTTTTTTACCTACACTTGCAAAAGACATCAAACAACATATGAGTAGTTTTGAAGTATATGAGGACCATAATTTTATTGATGAATCAGCCTTCATGGAGGAGCAAGATGGTTTTCTTAACTAACTAGAAATGTCTTGTCATAAGTTTCATGATCTTGTGGATTTTTACATAGAGTTATATTTTTCAAAGGTTTCTTATGATCTAGTTGTTGGTATGATTTCAGATCATCGTTGTAAGTATCCATTGTTTATTAACCTTTTGTTGCAAGCTTCATATCACTTGAATATTCTTTCGAACAATTGCATGGAAGGAGTTCTTTTCATTAGTTCAATACTCAATTGGTTGCATTGGAATTATGACTTCCATTAAGCAAAGAAGCTCAGCTGGATAGATTAGTGTAGGAATGTATATAAATAAGCTTACTATGCAAGCATTTGTTTTGTAGTGAGTGTTTTTCATTTTTCAATAAATGATTAGAGGTGCTCTCAAGCCATAGACAGAGTACAGATTGCAGAGATGGGATGGATAAGGCATTGGAACTGCATGTTCTTGGCAACTCACAGGGAGCATGTCATCCCCTGTGGAGCCAAATGTTAGCACATAGAATTGTAGGGGCCAAAATGCGTCACACCTTTGATTTTTACATTTTTTACCTTGACATGTCACACCTCCAGTTGTACACAAAGTTCCTTTTGTCATCATCTATCTATTTAAATGTCAAGTTAAAGACAGTTGTATGTGTTGCAAACTCACAGGAGAGTTCGTAGCGTATTCATAAGTATCTCACGCATTTATTGGTTATCATTGTAGTTAAGGATCATTTCAAAGAAGATCTTATTGTTTTCAGAGCTTGTATTTTAAACAAATTCTCAAGGATTATGTCATGAAAGTTTCTAACAGCTTCCTCCAAGTGTGCAACTCTGTTTGAGCCAAGCATTGTGAACTGTCTGAAGGAGAGTGTTGGAGGTTGAATAGTTTGCATACACGTTTTTTCAAATTCCCAATTATCTGCATCAAGCTCAAGTCTATTGGATACTTCATAAGGGTTATAATGTTATTTGAAGGTCGAGAGGAGGTCCTTTTACTGATATATTTGTTGGCACTGTGAATTGTGTTGCGAGCCCTCTATTCTAGGACTGTTGAAATTTGGTGTGTAGAACAAACATGGTGGTTTTTAGTTTTTGACGAAAATTCAACCTGACCCACTTCGTACTTTTGGAGAAAAGCTAAAAACATCACCTACAGGAAAGTTCRCAATGCATGTTGTCACAAGCGYTGTGAACTCTAACAGTCTGACAAATTCGAGCTATGGGAGGGCTACCAGCTGTCAGRGAAGGTTATAGTGGTATCCTAAGAGTTAGTTGGACATGAGGGACATGTATTCCATCTCCAGATCAAGCAGAATGCCCTGTTTCAAAAGGAATTTATCACAATAGGAAAGATCCCGAAAAATAGGAATTTGTTAGGTTTTGGTTGGAATCTTTTGTAACAAGACTCCTAAATGGAGGAGGATCCTATCATGTATCTCCTTGGTTTGTACCTCCTTAGGGTAGATAGAGATCATTCACTATATATTAAAGTTTTTTTTATAAGAAAGGTGTTGGATTCATGAGCCAAGAGAGGAGAGAACTGGAGGAGCAGTTTTAGTTGCTCATTTGTAAGCTCGAGGGCCTATTTGTAATGACATTTTCTGCCATTAAAGATCCATGAGAGTTGTTATCATATTTTCTTCTATGTTTTTCCATTTCTTTGTTATCTTCTTGCTTGAACATATTGTAGGTTTTGAGGATCATAACTGCCATTGATGGATGGATTCATGAACAGCAGAGGATCTGTTGTAGCTTTCCCATTAAATCATTGTTTATTGTCAAAGCAATCTTTATCTATTTGCAAAAAGAATTTATGTACAATGGATGTTCTTCATTTTGTCATATTCACCATTCTTCTACTCATCATTATATATCACTTTGTCTAATATACAGTTTGATTGCCTTTGATATGTAGGATGTTATGACTCCTTGCCCAATGGAATGCCTCTACAGACAAGTTGTTGCCCTCTCCCTTTCTTTCCCATTCTTGTTGATCCACCTACCCAAACCAATTTAATCCATTTATATTCTGATGGGTATTGGGCTTGCACTTACAGCAGTCTAAGTGTGACTCTCAATGCTAACAAAGGATATATTCGCAATAGTTTGTGTTTATATTGTGGTTTATAAATGGTTCAAGATGGTAGTTGTCGATGCAACAATACTAATGTTTCTTCAATATCTTAGTGCAACACATAGAACAAGATCTTATCATTTTCTTAATCGAGGAAGCCTACAATGTTAGTGAACTCTATTGATTATCTTGATGTTAAGCCCAAACCCACAACACATAAGTGACTCCAAGTCACTAGAAATTTACAAGGAGATACCAAAATCAATGGCATCAAGATTGACAAAACAACTATGCATAACATGAAGCATGATTTTTCCTTGAAGGATGGAAGTGAGGAAGAAAGCACTACTAAGAGAAAGATCAATCAACTCTTGGATTGGGTATGCTTTGTGCAAATATCACTACCATTATCTTGGTAGCTAAGAAAGAGTGGACCAATTTTGATTGGAAACCAAGGAAAGAATACATGTTTGGCGAGGTTACCGAGTTGGGTAAGCTTGTGGAACACAATATGGTTATCAAATAGTTTAAAAACTTAACCTTTATTAAGAAATTGTATTTTAGTATTAAAGTCTAAATGAGGTGGATGTACGAATGCCTTGGGAAATCTAAGAAAGATGCATAATCCTCTAAATTGTAATTTACTAAGTAGTAGGTCTTTGGGGTCCCCTTCAAGTTGCTATACTAAACAATCTTTGTTGAGATTATGCCTCATGCACAACAATGTTCTAAACAACATTCATCTCCCAAACTAACCCACCATCAACTTTAGACCTTGAATCTCCCATAAAGCTTAATATTTTACATGTTCTTTATATCCAACAAGGCACTAAGCCATGTATTAAACCCTAATGAATTCGAGGTTTAATGAATCTCCTCGTACTCTTGTAGCATTTAGAAATAAAAACCCTTGGAAGTGCAATTGTTGAAAGGGTTGATACTAGAAAAATACGGATGCAAATCAAATGTTAGCATCTTCAATAATAATGCCTCATAAAAACTACGCACCATTGGAAAGTAGGTATAAAATCCCATTTTTCATCCCATGACCCACTATTTTTTTTTCAATTTTTTCCAAGTCCTTAGGTCATGAAAAGGGACACAATTCGGGGCATTTCATTTTACATTTCATTTGCATCCTTGTACATCACATTTATGTCTTTTTTTCCAACCCTTGTCTTATTGTGTGCCACATTTAACCCTTGTCTTATTGTGTGCCACATTTGTGTTTTTTTTTACAACCCTTTGCATATTTAAAGTGTGTCTTGCATCCATATGTGTGTCCCCTTTGTCCCAATTTGTGTCTTAGTTTACATCCCATATAACCCTAGTTTCACAGTTTACATCTCTTTTTCATGAGTCCCAACTAGCATCTAATGTCTCAATTTTCGTCCCTTGGGATGCAAATTGGGACACCAATCAGCATCATGCATCCAATTTTAGTGTTGTGTATCTCATTCCATTGTAGGATTCAAACTCGTCACCTATTAATTACTAACTTATTGACTTACCAATTACTCTATTACTAAAATTAGTAAGTTTTAGGGTAATTATAAATTTTCTATAATGTACATTAAATGGTCAAAATGATACATCAACTTCTTGGGGCCATAACTTTTCACTATAAACTTTGGTTACAAAACATGATGGCTTGTTGTAAAGATCTTGATGAGTTCTACAACATGGAAAGAATAAAAGCACTTTCACTATGATTTTGGAAATGGCCAAAACACACATAGGAAACTTGCAAAAGTGATGCACTTAAGGGACACACATAAGCAACATACTATAAGCAACACACTCAATAGACACACATAAGTGATGTACCTGTTGGGCTTTGTTTTTGTCATATTTCTTCACCCAGTAAAGTCATTATTTTTAAACCATTTCCCGCATTTTGTCAATAATACACACTATAAACCTTCATTAACCATCACCATTCATAATTATACATCATGTGTGGTTAATACATCATTTTTCTATGTTTTTAGTGATTAAAGATGATTATATCATAGTTTTACTAATTATGGTTTATGAAGTAGTCATAGTCCAGTTCAGTGCAGTTCAGTTCTTGTATTAGTAGCTCAGTTCATGTACCCGAAATCATTCGTTGGCATACTTCCACCCCTCTAGCTAGGATTTGGCCACATTGAGTTTGAAGATATAAATATCAGCATGGTGTGTGTCCTTTGGTTCATGCCCAGGTCACACATGTGAGCCCCTAGCTCACGATCAAAGGTCGGGTCAAATTTAGTAGAAAATTCCAGACAATCAACTTCCACCTCAATTTTTGTGCAGATGAGGTCGAATCTGAAGAATCCAAGACATGGGTTTTGTTCATAGCATAGCTAATTGACAAATAGAAGGGTCATTTTCCAAAATCAAGAATGGCTTAGGAGATATGGTTGGATCTTCAATTTGAATCTACCCAAATTGAATTATTTGCCCAAATTTGTAAAAAACCAAAATGTCTATTTTCCAGATTGCAAATAATTTTTCCAAGTTTAGGAAGGTTGTTTTGATTCGGTTCTATCTTCTCCTCAAGTGATTTTAATGTATAAATCATGTGTGGAAAAGATAATTGGCATGCATCAAGTTTTTAAGAAATGGATTCATTCTTGTAATAAGATCCAAGGAGTTGAGTGTTGCCCTTTTGTAACCAAAGTTTAATTGAATGAGAATTGAAGTTTGTTGATCTGCTACACATCAATATAGCTTGAGTTCACCTTCCAAGTGTGTCTACTAGGTCGAGTAGGGCCCCTCAACTCCGGTGATGCCCTGATCTTTTATTTATGTTTAGTAGATAGTAATGTGTGGTGTTTTTTTATATGTAGTCTCAATTCAGAGTTGGTTTCTATATAATTCTAGTTCAGTGTGTTTCAATTCTATTTTGTGCATTTGATTCTAGCAATTAAAAACTCAAAGATATTACCCTTCGTTTGTGTGCATCAATTCCATAGTTATATATTTCAATGTTCATTTGCATTCATCGTTTATAATATCATGTTTTGTGCAATTAGTTCTTTGTTCTATTATGTCAATTCCTTTTTTTTTTGTTTTTTAATAGCGGTGTCGCAGGAAACACACCTGATACTTCCCCACTTTGTGAATGATATGAGGTGCCAAACCACAGCCCCTAAAACTTTAACTAGGCTCAAACTCGTGAACCCTCCTTATACCGAGAAAATATGCACACATCTTACCACTTGAACCAACCCATAAAACTTATTATATCAATTCCTTGCCCACATAAATTCTACGTGTTAATTCCTCCGTGTAATTTACCCATAGTACCCACGATTCCATTCCAAATACCTTATGTTACCCATACGCAAAAATAATATGTTCTTTCGTTACGTCCAACTTCTAATTTACTTTCAAGCGCGGATCTGATTCACATTCAACACCGATTCACCTTTATTTGATTCCAATATAGTTCTGCCATCTACACATTGTCACTGCATTTCAAATCGATTCCGTTAACCATCATTTCCACCCATTAATCGTTACCAGATTCGCCCAATTCGTACTATGTTATATATGTTGGTTCATAAGGGTTTACATAGTTTAATAGATATATAGATATGTTTTGTTATATGTATTGTTATAACACATATAAAACAAGCATTAGACTAATCCCTCTACGCCATCATTGCTCATAGTATTTTCATACTTTGCTCTCACATGCATTACCATTCATTCCATTGGGGTTCAGATCATAGCTATATACAGGTTATCATTATTTTGGAAGGGGATTTTGTAAATCTTGCGATGTAAAGTAAATTATATTTTCAATATAATTGAGAAAAAAAAAATTGTTGGAAAAACACATTTTTTACTAGTAATATTGTGCCTAGTTCAAATTTAAATCAAAATTGACTATATAAAAGATTGTGTGCCTTTTCATTCCAATTTGATCATCAATTCTTTGTGTAAGATCTTGTTTAAAAACTAAGCATTTAAGACAAAGAACTAATACCACATTCATTTTCACTTTAGTTTATTATTGTCCATTACTTCATGGTTGATTAAGTTTCACAAAACATTGCCATGCATACTATCATTGAATACAGAGGATAGCAATGCCCTCCCACATTAACTCTTCTTAATATTCAAATACATAATTGTTTACCGTGTTTGCCATTTTTCAATATATAGTCCATATTTCCATCACCCTTTTTGTGTTTTCATTCTCTTTTGTTGTCATTGTTGTATTCACTCAAAAGAAGCATATTAGTCTTTGATTACACTTGTTTCTAGATTTAACTTCCTTTTTAAATTAGTTTACTTTTATATTTGCTTTGATTTAGTTTACCATAGTTTCACTATATGAATATCCGTGAAGGTTAAAGGTACTAATAAGTTACTCTTTTTAGATCATTCCATACATTGTTTTGAATAATCTGAGAAAGATTGTGTTTAACTTCCTTTGGAAAGGGAACATTGAAACAAAATCCTATTATTTGTGTAAATGGGAACTTCTAACATTGTCAAAGAAATATGGAGGGTGGGGATTACGGAATTTATTCGACTTCAACAAGGCTTTGGCGGAAAACTCTCTCTGGCATGTTCTAATATGTGATGGTATTTGGCACAAAGTTATAATTGATAAATACCTGCCACGCACTACGGTTAAAAATTGGTTCAAGTCTCCCTCCTTCTTTCATAATTCGGCTTCCAGATTCTGAAGAGGACTTTTGAAAGCAATCCATTTGATTAATCATTGGTTAAGCTAGTCGTCAAGTTCGGGTCACCTCATCGAGCTTGGTAGAGACTGGATCCTTGGTATGGGTGAAAAATCCTTCTTATCAACTCCTCTTTTATCTGCTTTAAAAAATTGAAAGATCACCTCTCTCCAACAGGCGAGGAGGAACACGGATAACCAATCTACTTCTTTGTGGTTTTCCAATTCAGATTTAGGACTTTCTGGTGCTTTGGGATTTGAATGGAATCGGTTCCGGACGGACCTCATTGACTTGGGGCCTTTGTCCAAGACAGAGAAGATGATCTCATGTGGACCGGTGGTGATAATTCCAAAATTATCACTGTAAAGAATACATATCAGACTATTCTATCAACTCAGGGTTTAAAAAAGGTATTGGGATGGAGACAAGCTTTATGGAGATGGGACGTGTAGCTCAAAATAAAGTGTTTCATCTGGTTGGCAGTCGAGAACAAGATCCTAACATGGGAAAACCTGAACATTAGAGGTTGGGAAGGACTATCTCGTTGTTACCTCTGTCTCTGAAAGCACTAATCATCTCTTTATTCACTGTGCCTTTACTAAAACAGTTTGGGATAGATTGACCTCGATTCTGAATTTCAAAAGCTGTTAGAATGGGAATAATTTAAATGAATGTTTGAATTTTTGGGTAATTGATAAATTGGTCCCAATGTTTGTTCCAGTGCACACTTGCTGGTTTATTTGACTAGAAAGGAACGCATCTATCTTTGAGGAGAAAAAACCATCAATACACTCAGTGATTTCCAAAATTTTAGGCCTTCATAATTGTGGATTGAAAGCACAGAAGTATGTGCCTATGCATGCTATTATGATCCAATCAAAAAGTAATATTATCACAGCTTGGTTCGATGGAGCGGCTCAGATGGATGGTCAAATTTGTGGAGCTGGAGGTGTCATTAAAACTCCATATTTAATAGTTTATAAATGGCTTTTTAATTGTGGGAGAGGCACAAATAACATAGCGGAATTAATGGGCGTATGGGCATCGCTCAGATTGGCATTACATATGTCTTTCCACAGAATCCAGATCTTGGGGAATTCTAAAGTAATCATTGATTGGCTCTCTGACAGATCTAGACTTCAATCGAGCTCCATGGAAGGTTGGAAGGACAGAATAAAGGATTTAATTAAATCCTTTCGGGATATAAGTTTTGGGCACGTCTTTAGAGAATACAATGTTGAAGCAAATTACCTCTCTAAGATGGCATTACAGGAACCAGAAGGCCAGATTACCTGTTCAAAGTGGACAAATGGGGTAGAAGGCCCCAAACTATTTCTTAGTCTTTATTAGCCTCTTCGCCTTCTGGCTATTTTATTGTACTTCGTCAGCTTGCTCTATTTCTTTGGCCACCTTCGTATCTTTTTTGGAGGTGTTTTTCTCTATGTGCTTCTCAATTTATAGTTTTTTCCGATCTAGTCGTAATCCTTTTTGGATTCTGGTTTTGTTTTGTATCCTTTTTTATTAGGAGTTATGAATCCCCGATGTCTTTTTGGGACTGTCTAGCACTTGTTACGATCCTAGTCGTGGACCTGCTATGTAAACAAATTATATCTCTAATATAATTGGGAAAATTTTCTATTGGAAAAGCTACTCCTGCAAAGTTGCATGAATATCCTCATATGAAAGATTTCAACTCAGAACATTTATAGCATAAGTTGTTCCATAACCCAGTTTTGATTTCCTTAGTGTTAAGTTTCATTTGCTTTCTTTCATTTCCCACAGCAGAAGAAGTTACTACAGGAAGAACCATTGAAGGATTAATACGTATTAGTAAGCTACACACATGAAGTTACATGAGCATACATATATGAAAGATTGTAACCATGAGCCCTTATAGCAATTATTGTCTCACATCCCAATGATATATTTTGAATGGTAGTTACTTGCAACTTGTTTTGCTTCGACTTGCTTGGTTTGTTTGGATTGTCGTCGGTGTAGGATAGATTAGAGTTTTAGTCCTGCATTTCCCATGCTTGCAACTCTAAGTTTATGAAGCCTCGGGTTGACATTAAATGTAAGGGAAATTATCACATATAATTTGCCCGACGGTACCATAAGAAACACACATAAGAAACCTAACTCATGCACCATGATGACACAATTAAAAGACACAACATGATAAGTGATGCAATTAAGAGATTCACTATAAGCAATGCACATAAGGGATGCACCATAAATGACACACTTTTAAATGACACACATAATTAATGATGCAATTAAGTAACACACATAATCAATGCACCGTAAGCGATGCAATCAAGTGATACACATAAGAGACAATGCAACATATTAAGCAGCACACATAAGCATTGAACCATAACTAGTGACACGTAAGTAACACAAATAAATGATGCACTTAAGTGACACACAAAAGAGATGCACCCTAAGTGACACAATTAAGTGTTGATGTATGTACATAAGTGACCCACTCATGCACCATAAGCAACACACTTAATTGATGCATGCACCATACAAAGTGATGCACATAAGCTTCACAATTAAGTGATAGACATAAGTGATGCACTTACACACCACACCATTAGTGACACATGTACATAGTGGTAGCAATCTTTGAGAAGAGATGTATGGAACTATTGTCATCTATTCATTAATTTCCAACCCTAACAAATGGTCAAGATGCCTTTATTTATGACAGAATGGAATAGAAATGTAAATCCAAGAAGATCGAAACTATAATGCCAAGCATCAAGTGTGTCAAGTTAGAAATAAGATAATCAACTTCTTAGGACCATAACACCTATATACGAACTCGGGTTTGGGTGCACAATATTTCATTAGAAAACTCTCGATTAGAAGAATTGTACGAGAAGCAAATTGGGATGCAATTAAGGACCTTGGGCTACAAATAAGGACACAAAGCCAAAAGCAACTTTGGACGCAAAATTGATTATGGGATGCAAATAAGGTCGCTATGGACATATTGGGATGCACTCAAAAGAAAAATAATATGCAAATCGGATGCAAGAAACTTAAGTGGGATGCAAACATGAACTCAAAAAGACACAAAAGGGAATGTAGAGGGACACAAAAAAAGGGGTGAAGAAAATTGATGTGCTTCTCATATGTAATTTTCATGCCATGTGGAGTGCAAAAACAAAACACTATAACCATGTATTGTAGTAGGGGCCATTGACAATTTGAAGTAGATGTCCTTTTATCACTAACAATAAAATCAACATTTAAACTTTCAAGTTGCAACAAACCATTTCTCTTTTTTTTCCTCTAAAATACACATCCCAACGAAATCCACCAAGAAGTTCCCTTCATTCCAAGAATGGTATCCAAGGTAAATCAAATTTTTCGTGGTTGAAAATTGACACAACAATATACTCATTAAAAATTCAAGATAACACTTGTCAGAATTAATCCTGAGTGGGGAGAATAACACTCATTCTCTCAACTACATGTACTAAACCAATTAACATGCAACAAACCACCTCTCACAACATACAAAAATTTTATCAAGGTCTTTAAAATAAGTGTACATGTAACACAACAAGGTAATAGAACACTAAATTATATGCCTTATGCCTCACCCACTTGTCAATGATGCCACCCATGATAGAGTAAGGAACCCTTTCTTTGTTGAATTTTTGCCAACATCAATATTATGATACTTTAATATATTATGTAATATAGTTATGTTTCTTGTCTTAGTGAAATCAGTCATTACAAATGTTTAACATCACGAGAAACTAGTAACAATGTGTTTTGGATTTGCAATTGCTGTGTTAGCAAATATTCTCAATATAAAAATGATAAGTTGAATTTTCCACTTAGATGTATAATAAAATCATTATACTAAATAAAAAAAGATTACCCAATTTTATAAATTGATATGTAATATAATTGTTGAATAGGGTCTTTTACAATTTGACATATTTAAATGTTTTTTATTCGAACAAATAAGTTTTGAGTGGACTCTTTGCTCACCTTTTAGACTTCCTTTATTTAAAATAATAATAAAATTAGAATGCACAATTCCTCATATATTAAAAAAACCTAAAATAAAAATCTATAAACCAAAAGAAAACAATTTTTTAAAGAGACATGTCCATCAATACACAAATCCAATTGCGCGCAAACTTTCTAGTGAGGCACATGGCAAGGCAGAGATAACTTGATCGTGTTGCAAACTTTATAGGGTTGTAGAAGGATCTATTACCTTACCTTTGAGGCGGTTCAAAATTATTGACACGTGGAATGCCGACTATTAGGACTTAGGAAAGTATACATATTACTAGATTTGTGGCTATACAACGTTTTCTACTACTTTTAATATAAAATAAGTTACGTGTGTAGATACTTACTTCTAAAAAAGGTAACTACGAACATTGGTGAAGACTTTGGTAAGAACTTTAGCCAAAAGATGAAACAAGTTATCTACTCTAGTCATTCCACAAGCAATCCTTACATGATGTTAGGCGTTGGTTAGTGGATCATCCAATATGGGATGACCTATCGCCAAATCTCTTAATGTGACTTGAGGAGTCCCAATAACCACCTTTTTGTTATTAGTTAGTGGGATAGTCCCTCCGACATCTATGTCTTAGATATCATATTTTTCCATTTGAGGATGATATTGGTTACATCACTTTCTTACATGAGTTTACATAGCTTTAGTATGTTCATCGTTTCCTTACAAGTGCTTACATCTGGATTTGTTCTTGGTTAGGGGCAAAGCCTTGGTTTTTTAACTGGAAGCGGGTTTCCACTTGTTTTTGGTATTCCCATAGGCAGCCTGGAAATACAAAATGCTAGTTTTTTGTTTGGTTGGATTTTTAATCATGGGTTTGGTCCTATTGGCAACGCTTCTATTAGCGTTAGGGACAACAATGTCCTTAGGGGTAGTAATATGGGGGGATCGATTATTCAATCAAGACTGCAAGGTCCGTCACAAGTTCATCAAAATCCATTTTTCAACACAAAGTTACCTTTCTTAACAACTTTGAATCTACCAGGTTTATCTGGATTGATAAATGACCCCATCAAATATGAACCCATGTGGCCACCAATACCAATGACGCTGCAATCTGACATTCCCAAGTTTGATGGGAAAGTCGGAGAAGATCCTTCCACACATGTCTTGACTTACCACCTATGGTGTTCTTCAAACTTATTGGTGGATGATATTATTAGGTTGAGACTTCTCTAGAGAAACTTGACAAGAAGTGTCGCTAAATGGTATAATGAATTACTGAGTGCTTCATTTATTGATTTTTCATCTTTGGCAATGTTTTTTTTTACACATTTCCAACTCCCTATATGATATGAGATTGAAACAAATCTTTTGACGTCTTTATGTCAAAATACATCCATGCATATCTTTAATCATATCAATAAATGGAGACGATGGCATAGGCTTTTCAAAGATAAAATTTTGGATCAATTTCTAGCGGATTGATTCATGAAGTCGTTGTTACCTCCAATTGCCAACAATGTAGCTATGTGAGGGGCAGTAACCAAAGAGTAGGTGATTTTGTGTGCTCAACATCTAGACTCGATTTATTCTCAATCTAGAATATTATATGATATCCCCCTCACACTCCTAGGCTATAAACAAATACATCCAAACCTACTCTGGGACCACATACCGATGGCGTGGTTGGTTCTACATCCCATGCTTATATTGGCCAGTTGACTGGAAAAATGAGTTAGATGTCAATAACTATGAATCCACGCACAACCGCACCAACATCACAAAATGCCACAGTTCCTACTGAGACCGTCGACGTTCATTCGATGCAATCCACAAATCCAAGGAACGCTCATCAACCTGGGGGTAAGAGGAAAAATAAAAGAATAACTCTAACCCTCAACAAGGGACAACCTCTCATCTAAATGTTAATGCGGAAGGCATGAAAGAAAAGAAGAAAGTGAAGCTTCCTTGCAATATTTTCAATGGTCCAGACCATGTTACTCACCAATGTCCTCAAATGGAAGATATTTAGCTCAGTGGGGAACTCCACAGCAACCCGACATTTTAACGAATCATTTCCCACCGCAACAACAACAAATGGTTGCGACAAACCCTACACCTTCGCAAGGGAGCATGCAGGGAAACCCCTGGCAAGGGTACATTCAAAGATTCATCATTTATGGGTACATTTACCCTTCCTCCACCATTCCATGAGTGCTTACGACAGTGTTAGTGTTGGCATGTTCAAAGATTCATCATTTATGGGTACATTTACCCTACCTCCACCATTCCAACTCAATTCCTATATGTATGATCTCTTCGAGTGCTATTGAATCATAGGGTGGTTCATCACTTTCGTCTAACGTGTTAGTTGTTCATCACGATCCTTGGGTAGTACATTTTCCTTCAATGTATAATCATTCGAAGCAAGTATGTCGTTGAGCGGGGTAGAGATTACCTATTCGGTGATCTAGTTGGCTTCAACCAACAGTGATCAAAATATCCATCATGATATGGAATATGGTTAGTTCACTTCACTCAATTGGGACATTAGCCCTCCCATGTCACATGATTTATTGGATCTTAAGTTGCCTTCAAATGAGGTCATCCTTGAAGCTATGGCTACGATCGATAAATTGTAGGAAGATATGCATCATCGGTCATCTTTTCTTCCTGAATTAGAACAATTAGAGGTTGACATGATAAATCTAGTTTCAATTGATAATGTTGAGTGGTACGGATGCCCCATTATGACACATGATGTGTGTTCAGAAGGGAATTTGGCTAACATCTCAAAGACCATGTGCATCGACATCTCAGTGAAACTAGGTGTCGTCGAAAACATCCTTATAGGTGAAGATTCTTCTCCTCGAGAAATTGAACTTAACATTGCCCTATTTAAAGAGTTTTGCAACATTTTAACTTGGACATATGAAGAAATGCTAGGTATTGATCCTTGGATCATTGTGCATGAGATCAAAACATATGACAGAGCTAAGCATATTCGATAAAAGATATGGCCATTTAACCCACAAAAGGTAGTTGCCATTAAGGCAAAGGTAGAAAAGTTACTTGATGTTGACTTTATATATCCAATTCTCTTAACTAAATGAGTATCTAATCTTATTCAGGATGCAAATAAATGGGGCATTATTAGGGTCTATATTGATTTTAGGGATTTAAACAAGGCATGTCCTAAAGATAATTATCCTATCTCGTTCATCGATCAGAGTATTGATGAATGTGTCTGAAGTGAGATATTTTCTTTCATGGATGGATTCTCCGGTTATAATCAGATATAGATCAAACTGGAAGATTGGCACAAGACCACCTTTATCTATCCTTGAGGTACTTTCCCCTATCGGAAAATGTTGTTTAGTCTTAAAAATGTTGAGGCTACATTCTAGAGGGCCATGTCATATGCTTTTCACGACATCAAACACATTTTCAAATCTTACTTGGATGATTTGGCTACTCGTTCAAAGTGTCATGATGATCATCCTTGTCATCTTCATGCCATATTCACCAGATATCGGCATTATAACATATGTTTGAATCCACATAAGTGTGTATTTTGTGTGATTTTCAGTCGATTACTAGGTTTCATTGTGTCTAGGTTTTGGGTCATGGTTGATCCATTGAAGGTTGAGGTGATAGTTCATTTGCCTCCCCTGTGTAATATTAGTCAATTTCAAATTTTGCAAGGGAAGGCAATTTTTCTGTGAAGATTCATTGCAAATTACGTCAAGACAAAAAAATGATTCATGCACCTTCTGAAGAAGGGTGTACCTTTTGTGTGGGATGACCAAGCGCAATGTTCATTTGAAGCTTTGAATAAAGTCTTCATGCCAACTCCACTATTAATTCCTCCAAACTACAGTCATGACTTTTTACTTTATCTAGCAGCATCTAAGTCCACCATTGTTATGGTTCTTTTCCAAGATGGAAGTTCATAGGAGGAGCATGTGGTTTACTACCTTAGTAAGGGTCTGGTTGGCCCTGGATTGGATTATTCGCATGTGGAGAAGTTGGCCTTGGCAACGATTCATTTTGTCCAACAACTTAGGCATTATATTATTTTCGGGAAAACTTTTGTCATATCAGACTCCAACCCAATGCGACATATTTTGACATGTCAAATCATTGGGGAAAAATATTCCAAATGGATTGTCATCTTGCAAAAGTTTGATTTGGAGTTTGTTACTTCAAAATCTAAGAAGTATTTAGCTTTTGTAGAATTGATGTTTGAACTTCCCATAATCAATGAGGAAACTAGGGTTAATGATTCATTACCTGATGAGTCTTTATTCCTTATTGACTCTTTTGACCCCTACTAAGGAGATGTTCTGATATATATTCAAACACTGCATTTTAACCCTCAGTTATCCCAAGACAAGCATCGATGTATATGTCACCAAGATAAGAGTTACCTCATCATCGGTGACACACTCTATCAACATAGGTTAGATTTGATATTACATCATTGCTTAGTCTATAACGAAGTTGAGAGATTTTTGAATGATTTCCATGTCGAAGCATGTGGCAGTCATCTTTTTGGTTTCGCCACATCCCATAAAATTTTGCACTAAAGATACTTTTGGCCCACCATATTTAAAGATTGTATTAATGTAGTCCAAAATTATCATCCTTGTCAAATTTTTACTCGAAATATGTGTGTAAATCCTACTCCATCACATCTTGTGATTTTTGTTGGCCCCTTCGCAAAGTGGGGTATTGATTTCATGACGTGTAAGCCAACTTCAACTAATGGCCATAGTTACCTCATTGTGAAAATTAGCTAATTTACTAAGTGGGTCGAAGCTATACCTAATTATTCCAATGATAGAACCACGATGGCCCTTTTCGTATTCAACCAAATCATTGATAGGTTTTGTGTGCCCAGGAAAACTATTACAGATCACACATCTCATTTTCGCAACAAAATGAGGGTTGAATTAGTAACTAGGTTGGGTTTTTGGCATGAAAACTCATCACCTTACTATCCTCAGTCAAACAAACAAGTAGAAACAATCAATCATGCTTTGGAGACTATGATACAAAGAATGGTAGGGAAACAAAAAACAAACCAACACTGAATGCTTTTCTCAACATTATGGGCATATTGGACCTCAGCTAAAATGGCCACCACTTTCACACCGTTTCAAATCATTTATGGAATGGAGACAATACTCTCAATTGAATGGGATATTCCATCATTGAAACTTGTTGTAGAACTCTTGCACAATACTTTTGTAGAGGAAGAACTTTTCTTATATTTGGCATGTCTTGATGAATATCATCAAGAAGTTGCAATGGCCAATGAGACTCATAAGAAGTAGATCAAAGCTCAATATGATAAAAATGTTTGACCTCATGTCTCTGTGTAAGGTGACTTGGTTTTGGTCTATGATCAATATCATGATAGTTAGGCACAATAAACTTGAATCCCTTTGGCATGGTTCTTACATTGTTAGTCATGTATTTCATAAAAGGGGTCTATGTGTGAGTGGATTACGAAGGTAATCCTTTACTCGAGCTTCACAATGGGATCTACCTTCAAAAGTATTATGCATAAGCCGATAAGTTGCATAGTGCTTTGTACATGGTATATTTTTAGTAATTATGTGTTTTTAGTGTTTTTTTATTTTGATGCATGGTTGATTCAGTTTGATGCTTATCATGCTTGGTGCTTGATTTTCAGATGTCAGTGTTTATCCCAGTTTATGTAGGATTTGTAGATGACACCAGTCACAGTACCTAGAATATCACTTCCACTACTTGGGTGATCTTTTCACCCACAAACCAACTAGTGAGTTCAGGGGGCATATGCCTCAGTCCTAAAACCAACAATGTTGTGAAATATAGTGTGGTAATCGAACGTCTATCTGAATCCATTGCTCTCAACATCCACAAGTTAGTTATGCATTTGGATTTGCATTTAGTGGTATCTTACCTGAATAATATCTATTTGGATAGAAATCCTATGCTTCTTAAAAAGTTTTAAAGGGTATGACTTCTTGACAGACAATTTGATTATATTGTTTGTGATCATGTTCCAAGGAGTTTAAACATGTTGGTTGATTTTTTAGCTAACTATGTGTTAGATTGGCATTTGTCACATTAATCTAAGCATTTTTGCAAGCATGCATGTACATACACATGGAAATTCAATCACGTCATTTGAACTCATAAGTAAGAACTAAACCATATGTATATAAGATAAATAATCGGTACATCATGTTCAAAATATATGTGGTGAACAAAATCGAGCTACATGGTCCATCATGATACAATGTCTATACAACTAAAAGACTAGGTCCAAATATTTGTAGTTAGTACAAAAAAGGGACAGACTATCATCTAGTCATACCGAGGTGCATGAATCTCATTATAACAGACAATAGTGTTGGCTACCTGCCTCAATAGTTGGACAAAAGGGTGTGGTACACCAACCACATGATGCTTCAATCTCTGAGGAACCTCCTCAACCATCATCATTGGAACACACATGGTGAGTCCCTCAAGGTTCATCCACACCTCATGGAGGTTCTCTACTACATCCTCATAGCCCTCACTCTTCTCGGGCCACTACTTGTCCCTAGCCCTATGGTGGTTTGGGGCCATCCTACCTGGACGAACTGGTCCTACACCTGTGTCATTCATGAAATGATGATTAGTTACACTACATACCAAAAAATATACTATATTTTGAAATTCCAAAAACATTATAAATTCAGAAATTGAAAAAACACACAAGTACTTTTTCTTACCATTGTCTCCCCATTGAGCCCTGGGAGTTCATGCAAGCTCAAGATCATGCCTAAAGTCGATGTCAGCCTAGGGATAGTCCTCAATGACTATACTTTTCTCATTCCACCAGTCGAAGAAGTCTTGGTTGAACATACTCATAGGTAATTCTCCCCCAATATTGTGATCCATGTAGTCGATCCATCTTTGCATTTTGGGCTCAGAGGGCCCAAGAAAAGGTGTCGATACATGGGTTCTCCTCTGGGGTACCCTCTCTAATAAAAACGACACCAATATCGATCCATAGTTGAATTGTTTATATCTTCCATTCTTGCAACCATCTAGCTAGTCTCTCAAGTTAATCAATCAACTTATACACCAATCGTACACTGTGAGGTTCAAACATTTCAAGTGGGGCGTTGTAGATCCAATAACCCTAGTGATCATGATTAGGATGGTACAAAGAAGAAATTATTTTACATACTTGATATGCCTTTCCCACCATTCAATACTATTGACTCCCCATGCCAGGATAGTCCTATTAGGAAATATACATTCTCGACATCAATTTTCATAATATTGTGACCAAATTGGAAGAATGTTTTGTTAGGATCCCAAAACTCGATCAACCTATACAGTAACATGCTCTGAAATCTCATGTTTTGGCTCTAAAATAACTCCAGTAGCCCATAGTCCCTCAGTGCATTGAGGGTGGCTTGATCTCTTAGAGTTTCTACATATGAAATCTCATGCTCCATTTCCTTCCACTCAATCATGGTGGATTCCCTACATACAAGTCAAGGAAAAATTATGTGTCAATGGGCAAGTAAACATTATGAAGGAAAATTTGATTTTTTCACAGTTTTGGGCCTAGCCATGGCTATAGGGTGGCAAACCCATGACCGTGCAAAGGAAACTCTCGTGGGGTTCCCCGCCTCCTAAAAAATGCATCAAATAAAAAAAGTAAAGAACCAAATGAAAGAGCATGAGACGAGGACTTACCTGGTCCTAACATAATGGAATTTCACTAGCGGAGTCTCCCGCAATCTACTATGGAAGTTTTGAGGGTAAAAGTGTTTTTTACTAGAGGTAAAATTCGCACAAGGTAAATGGTAAAATGAGCCTTATTTGTTTACAAATATACCAGTTTTGGGCCTTTTCAAGGTTCGAAACGACCATTTTTATGCTTATGTTGAAATGAAACCTCTCATTATTTTTGAATTATGCTTTGATATTGTTTTTATTAGATTTATACAACGTTATTTTATCTAGGGACTAGTGTTTGTTAATGTTTTTTACAGGATGATTTGATGTTCTATTTGGTATTTTCTATGGAAGTTCTCACTAAACCATGACGTATGTGTTCTAAACTAATAAATAGCAATAGTTTTTTCCATGCATTCAAACCTTGCATTATTAACCATCACTTTTGCCAACATTATGCCTTAGGTTCAACCCCACCAGGTTGAAACATTAGCCCATCTCTTTGTTGCATGTCCTACATGTGCGGTAGTGCCTACCCTTCATGGGTCTCCCTAGTTAGCATTCCCTTTGTCATTTGACCATGTTATGATTATTTGTAGGCTCGGAAACCCATATTTAGCCCCACAATAATTAAAATGTTGAGACCTCATTCTTCTCCCTTAATATTTTTTCTATCCATGTTCTGAAAGGGTTCTTATAATTTGTTTTTGTTGCTTTGTGGTTGCATTGTAACACACCCAACCCCTTAACCCCTCCTTAGGTCGGTGGGGTTTACCAAATTTCCATGCTTAACCATTAATCCAACTCAGACTCTATGCTTATAGATTGATTCGACTCCCCAATATTTTTCCAACGACTATAACCGTGATCTAATCTTGATCCAGGTGGATATCGGTGGCCACCCACCTTTTCCAACTCACTCAAAACAGTTTTCTGGCAATTTTGGTAATTTACTATTTTTAGCAGTTTTTAACTTCTCGGGCCATTTTAAGGGCCTAAATGAAGGTTTTTCGAGATCAAGCTTCTCAACCAGCTATTGTGCACCTAAAATGGAGATCGTATGCAAAAGTTACGACCCCGGGAAGTTGATGTACTAACTTAGCCAAACGGGGCCCACGTGACTTTTGGTGCTTCATCTCCTAGGGTTAGGTTTTTGGATGTCTAGGGTTTTCGACATTCCTGATTATTGTTAAAAGGCCTTTAGAGCCTCATTGTAATCATCTTCTTGTGAATGAGCACAGTCGTCACATCTCTTCTCAGAGATAAGCCACCACCATTCCAACAAGCTTGTTTTCCAGTGCATTTTACAGTTTCGGCTTATTTCCTTATTGAATAGAAAACCAGTTTTATTGTATCTCTGTTATTCTATGTTAAGCATCTTTTAATAATTTGTATTCATCTTGTTATGCTCATAAAATCTGGATCAAATTTGAATTTTGGTTATAAATGTATGGCCTTCTAAAGGTTCTAAGTCATTTATGTACAGATGACGTCACTCCATCCATGTGGAATCTACATGGACCACTCTCCATGTCGAGATGATGTGATTATACTATTAAACCCTTGAGTGAAGTCATGTAGGATTGTAAAGCCTGCAAGACTATCGAGAACTCCCTTCGAGTAAAATATCTTGTGGGTCATCATATTGTCAAGTTAAACAGTTTCTCCCGCATCTAGCACCCCACAACACTGTCGGAGGCTCGCATTCAGGCTCTTACATTCGGTTAGTGATTTAACGAGTTCATAAATCCTTCCATGACCCATGTTGGAATATTCATCAACACTAAGAGGGGGGGTGAATCGGTATTGAGAACTTTTTACAAATTTCAATCATAACATTAACTTATCAATGATTCCATTCACTTATGATTGCATTTAACATATCATAAACAATGCATCACATCATACACAGTACACTAGTATTTTACGTGGAAATCCAAATGGGAGAAAACCACGGAATTCTTTCTTATATATCAAAGATTACATTCATAGGAAGCACCAACTTCCAAATTCTCCAACACCAACTTCAACCCCCTATTTATAGGCTCCAACCTGAAGGAAGCTACAACTCTTCAAATTCTCCAGCTCCAACTAAAAGGAGGCTCCAACCCCCCGATTTATAGGCTCCAACCTGAAGGAAGATCCAACTCTATGTATTCTTCAGCTCCAACCATAAGGAGGCTACGACCCCCTTTCCTTTCCCCTTCCTTTTGTCCTGAAATATAAGTGTAGACTCAACCTGTCACCAACATTGTCACTGATAATCAACCTGCCACTAATAATCAACCTATCACCGATAATCAACATGTCATCGATAATCAAGATATCACTGATAATCACTGACCCTGATAATCAACCTTTCATTGTCATCATCCAGCATGTCAATGTCCATGTCACTGATACATATACCTGATCATAAATAACATCATCAATAAGACCATATCCACTCTCATAAATCATACACCAATACCATCACCAAGATGTGCATCAAATCATTTGCTAAGACATGTGTGTCATATCATCCATTTAACAATCATGTGCCATATCCATAAACCATGTGCCAAGACATGCCTCAAAGATGTGCCAAGATATGCCTCAAACATGTGCAACATCCATCAGCCATGTACTAAAGCATGTACCATAACATCAATCAACCATGTACTAAGATATGTACCATAACATCCATCAACCATGTACCAAGATGTGCCTCAAACATGTAAACATATACCAAAGTATATCTCAAACTATGTGCCCAATATCCAAGATGCTCCTCAAACCATATGCCAAAAGCATACCTTAAGCATGTACAAAACCATCCAAGATATGCCTTAAGCATATACCATAACCATCAAAATAGAACACATTGAAAGCATACCTTTAATCATGTATCAACCTGGTATATGTGATCAAAGACCTGCAGACCTTTCTCAACTTCGGAAATTAGAGAATAACATCTTCATCAAACTTTACCTCAGTCTCGCGAAACTAGTTTTTGGATTAGTAAAAAACCCTAACTCTCAACAAGAATAAATATGTACCTATAATGAATAAAGGTATGAAACTTGTACCCAATATTCTTCAACATCTTCTCTGAAATTCCTCCAAGTTTCACTCCCTGAATCGTCCCTGAAAAGAGTTGTAGCAAAAATGGCAAACCTTGTTGAATTATGTCTTATTCTGGAGAGCGAACTTGTAGAGAATTCCACGCATTGAATATTTGATATCTGGTTCTGAAACTCACACACAACATAATAAGAACTATAATATTTCCAATTCAATTGGTCTCATATAATTTGGATCCTCTATGAAGCATTTATGACTATTTTTCTCAGAACACGTGTTTGAGACTAGTTTCAGGACTAGTCAAAAAACCTATCTTCCACATAGAGTATCTCCAAAAATACAATGACCGAAAAGCTGAAATTTTTACCACAGGTACCCTAATATGTATTCTCAACACAATCCAAGTTTATCTATTTGAATAATTCTAGAAACAAACTTATAGAAAAATAGTAAGATGACCTTTAAATAACATACCTTAGAACACATCATCACAAGAATTCATCCTCCCTTGGAATTTATCCCTTCTTCACTTCATATTCCCTCTTAAATTCGCTTCATGTCTCCTTGTTTACCTCAGAAAAAAGTCACTTTATTTTATGTAACAAATTAACTCTTAGGTTCCTTATTTATACTAGATCTGACACCCTCTTTTTAGGGCCGACTTGACCCAAATAAAACTCAATTTAATTTTTAATGATTATTCCATTGGGGTCAACTTGTCACTTCTTGTTACAACAATGTAGGGCTTCTTAACCATACTTCAGGGCTTCCATCTTCAAGAGGGAATATCTCCTCAAACGTGAGGAACAATGTGGTGTACCACCTACCGTTGGAAATGGCATGACGAGGACTATCCATCTACGAGGGTTTTTCTCACATGTGTCATGTTTTTCATCCTCTTTTTCTTCAAACAACTTTAGGCTTCATGACCACACCTCTGGGGATTCTCAACCACTTAAACACTTAGTCATCTTTCTGGGGCTTCTTGTAGACTTCTTCAAAGCATCTTCCCATGAGGGACATGCTTAAAGCTATGCCATAAGGGGACCAATTTGAAGACTTTTCCAAATATACCCATCACTTATAAATGCTTCCAACCTTGCTTTGAGGCTTCTTCTAGGATTGACCAGGGTTGACATCAATGACAACCAACTATCAAACAATCTCCCCCTTTGGTATTGATGGAAACACTCATGCTCCACATGTGACCAATGCTCCCGATATTTCTCTCCTCATGTTTCTCTCCTCCTTTGACATCAATGGCAAAGGGTAACTCTCTTTGGGACTACTTCCCATGTCTTCATGCTTCTTATCTTTCTCTCTTGGTGTTTCTATTCCCTTTTGATATCAATAGAAAAGAGTGACTCCCCATAACAATATACCTTCTCTGAACAATCTCTCTCTATCTTCATGAGCTCCCCATGTTTTCATGCTTCTGATATTTCTCTTTTGTTTTGTTCCTTCTCTTCCCTTTTGACATTAAGGGTAACTCCCTCTGATGATTTCTCTCCCCGTGTATTCTTTTGAAAGATGTTGTGTAGATCAATGTGGGGATTCATGTATATATTTTATTTCCTCTCTTCTAGTGATTTTTTTTCCATTAGTGCTTCCTGTTACTATAATCTAGTGATGTATATGAAAAGCATTCATGGTAAGGTTTCTTCATCACTTGACTTCAAGTCTTCATGGCTTTTCATCTTCACCGAACTCACATCAATGACATAAAAATCCAACAATGTTCTCTTGATAGTATAACTCTTCCTGATGGTTTCTCCTTGTCTTGATGTTCCTTTCACTATTTTCCTTCCTAGTTGGTTTCACCTGCCAATATGCTTTACTTCTGAGTTATATGCTTTACAATGAGTCCATCTTCCTTTCTGCAATTCCTTCTGAGCTCATGTTTTTCATCCACTGTCATGTATCCTCTCTAGTTCATGTCAAGTATTCTCTTCTAGACCTGCAAAATATCTCACGAAATAATATTTTTCCATATGCCATAACAACTGTCCATAACTCTGCTACACAACTACACATATTGCTAACTAATTTGTTGTTGCTTAGACTCCCCCTCTTCAATATTCACATTGTTGGGAGTCTTCAAGTCAGATGAATTAGAAGAAGAATTCGAGTTGCTCTAATGCGGAGTCATCTTCCTCTTCATCATTTTCCTGAATTTTGACATCTTCCTCTTCATCCTATTCTTGAATTCTGACATCTTCCTCATGATCTTCCGTTGTTGAAAATACTTTGAGTACGATCTTTGGGACTTGTTCTTCATTCACATGTTCTTCTTGTTTTTATTTTCTTCTCCAAAAATTATTGTATATGACATCAGTGTTTTCCTTCATGGAAGGCTCCATCATGCTTCTACATTACTAATCTATGTGTCCATAGTTGTGGTATTGGTAGCATTCAATATTGTGGTCGGGCGCATAAGCATATCTTGCTTTAACATTTATTCCATACACTCTGCAATCCACATTTTTATGTCCAAAACTATTACATGTAAAATAATGAACATAAAATAAACTTTGATACATGGGAGTAAATGATCTTTTGTGTGATGTAATACTTCTAAATTCATGCCTCGGTTGATCAGGATCGTGTATTTTGTTGTTTCCTTCTCGATGATTAAAGATTATTTGACACCTGAAGGTATAAGGTATTCTTGGGAATACACTGCTTTTGTATTCATTCCTCTGATGATACTATGTTCCTATGATTGGTTGATCTTCTTCCATAACCTAAATATTATTGTTTGAAGGCTTGGGACTTCTAATGACTTATGTGTAACTCTTTTGTTTTGTTTCTTTCGTTATGGAGCTTGCACCTTTCTCAAAATGAATTTGTTTGTATCCTAGTCCAGACTTGTCACTGCATGGCCTTTGAATGTTGAGAATGTCTTCTAGCACTTGAGAAATTTTCAAGTTCTTGTTGAGCTTGTTGACTTCAACTCTTAATGACACGACTTCTTCTTCAATGTTCTCAAGCTCTTTTTCTTTCTTTAACATATGGATCTGCATTACTTCTTTTGTTCCCTTTCCTTCTTCAAGTTGGGTTTTCAATGAGATGATTTCTTCTTCAAGTCTTCTTTCTTATTGACTGAATT
This sequence comes from Picea sitchensis, assembly GCA_010110895.2. NCBI lineage: Eukaryota > Viridiplantae > Streptophyta > Pinopsida > Pinales > Pinaceae > Picea > Picea sitchensis. Next base: position 125,129 of record SNQJ01S0012630.1, on the reverse strand, counting down.
ATGCTTCAAGCTTGTTTAAATCTTCAGATCTTTCCTTAAGTTGGGTTTTCAAACTATTTTCTCTCTTTTCTCCTTCTTTTACCTTGATTTTGAAGTGAGCAACTGCTTCAAAAATTTTATTTGGTTTTTGAGAATCTTCCTTTATTTTGATCAATTCTTCCTTCGGTGACTTGTTTTTCTTCCTTTCTCTTTTAAGCTCACTTAGAGAACTGAGTAGTTCTGCTTCAAGATCCACTTCACCTTCTTCTTCATAATATTCTTCATCATTTTCAAATGCCATAAATATTACATTGTCTGATCATTGTCGATATCATCCTCCTCATTTGATGAGAAGCTATCCTCTTTTGAGTAGAGACTTTTCTTGAAGAAATTATTTTTGTTTCTTTTCTTGTCTCTTTTTTTATATTTCTTGTATTTCTTGGAAACTTCTTCTCCATCATTCTCTTTGTTCTAGGCATATGGACATTTATTAGCAAAATGACCAATTTTACCACAATTAAAACATTTAAAAGGAAGCTTACCTTTGTACTTGCCATTTCCTTTCTTTAACTTTCTTACGAAGTTGGCCATTTCTTCATCTTCATCTGAATCATCATTGTAACTACGGTCTGATTTTGGATTTTGCTTATTCTTCTTTGTCTTCTTGGATGCTTTGAACACTGCTTCCTTCCTAGATGGATTTTCCTGATCTATTCTCATTTCATAAGTTGTAAGTATCTCAAGTATCTCATACTTCATGCTCAACATGGCAAGATCTKCTCTTTCTTCTATGGTTGAAATTTTAGGATCAAATCTCATTGGAAGAGACCTTAGTACCTTCTCCCAATCCTTTAATAGAATTTACTATTTCATCAACTCGTAGAAAGTAAGTTGCAATATMTTCATCTTCGGTTGTTCAAATTTACCTCTATCGGTTTGAAGCTTTTCCCCTTTTACTTTGTCATCTCCTTCACAAATATTTTGAATTTTGTCCCAAAGATMTTTTGCARTGTCGCAATGTATAACTTTGACAAATGTTGAATCAACTATACTATCCAGAATAGTATTTTTATCCTTCGAATTGTTTTCACTGAGTTTCTTTCCATATTTATCTGTTGGAGGATTGGAAGGTGTTGTATATCCGTCTACTATTGTTTTTTCAGACATCAAATACTTGTTCCTGTAAAAATGTTTTAATCCTTTCATTCCATAAGGCATAATTATGACCATCAAACATTGGTGCTCCATTCCTAGTGTAATCCATGATTTTCCTTCCAGTGTTTAGATTGATTATTAAGGACCTGCTCTGATTCCAATTGTTGGAATACTCACCAATACTAAGAGGGGGGGTGAATCAATATTGAGCACTTTTTACCAATTTCAATCACAACATTAACTTATCAATGATTATATTCACTCATGATTTCATTTAATATATCATAAAAAATGCATCACATCATACACAGTACACCAATATATTACGTGGAAACCCAAATGGGAGAAAACCACATAATGATTTCTTATATATCAAAGCTTACATTCATAGGAAACACCAACTTCCAAATTCTTCAGCACCAACTCGAAGGAGGCTCCAACCAGAAGGAATCTACAATTCCCTTAATTCTCTAGCTCTAACCCCCCGATTTATAGGCTCCAACCTGAAGGAAGCTTCAACTCCTTGTATTCTCTGGCTCCAACCAGGAGGAGGATATGACCCCCTTTCCTTGTCCCTTCCTTCTGCCCTAAAATATAAGTGTAGACTCGACATGTTGATAATCATTGTCCTTGATCATCAACCTGCCACTATCATCATCCAACCTGTCATTGTGCTTGTCTTTGATACTAATACATGATCATCATGAATAACATCACCAATAAGACCAGATCCACTCTCATAAATCATACACCAAGACCATCACCAAGATGTGCATCAAATCATATGTTAAGACATGTGTGTCATATCATAGATGTAAAAAACATGTGTCATATCCATAAACCATGTGCCAATATATGCCTCAAACATGTGTCATAACATCCATCAACCATGTACTAAATCATGTACCATAACATCCATCAACCATGTACTAAGATATGTACCATAACATCCATCAACCATGTACCAATATGTGCATCAAACATGTAAACATATACTAAAGTACATCTCAAAATATGTGCCCAATATCCAAGATGCTCCTCAAATCATATGTCAAAAGAATGTTCCAATCCATCCAAGATATGCCTTAAGCATATACCATAACCATCAAAATAGAACACATAGAAAGCATACCTTTAGTCATGTATCAACCTGTTGTATGTGATCACAGACCTGCAGACCTTGCTCAACTTCGGCAACAAGAGAACAACATCTTCATCAAACTTTATGCCAATCTCGCGGGACTAGTTTTTAGATTAGTCACAAACCCTAACTTTCAACAAGCATAAATCCGTACATGTAATAAATATGTTGGAATAATGAGAGGGGGGGTGAATCAATATGAGAACTTTTGCCACTTTTAACCACAATATATAATATTCAATGTCATCAGCAGTATATTATCAATGTATCATCTATTATTGCATTCAATATATCATGAGCATGTAAACATAAGAAGAATCACATCAAATACATAGTACACCAGAATTTATGTGGAAACCCAAATGGGAGAAAACCATGAAATGATATTGTATATATTGTCAAGAATAAATTCATTGGAAGCACCAACTTCCCAATTCTCCAGCTACAACTAGAAGGAGGTTGTGACCCCCTATTTATAGGCTCCAACTGTTGGATAACTGAGAGGGAGGGTGAATCAGTAATAGAGAAATCTAATC
>SNQJ01S0012630.1:98262-122308 GCA_010110895.2 Picea sitchensis | reverse complement strand
GTGTAACCAACTAGGGGCTTCTTGACCATTCTTCGAGGATTATAACTTCACAATGCCATAACTCCTCAACCATGAGGAACCACATGGTGCACCATGTATCACCAAAAATGGCATGACGAGGACAATCCATCCATGAGTGAGTTACCTGCATTTATTATTTCCTTCATGTCCTTATTCCTCAAACAACTTTGGGACTCATGACCACACCTCTAGGGCTTTGTGTAGACTTTATCAAATGCACTCAACACATATGTTGACATCAACCACTCTTTTTGACATCAATGGCATCTAACTCATCATCAATATTGATCACAACTCTGGGGTATCTCGAATGCTCTGAGGGTTGACATCAATGACAATCAACTGTCTAACAATCTCCCCCTTTGGCATTGATGGCAACACTCGTACTACAATACTCATGCTCCCCCTATGACCATTTCTCATCATCAATGTTTCTCTCTCTCCCCCTTTGACATCAATGACAAAGAGGATCTCTCCTTGGGGTTTCTCCCCCTATCTTCATGTGTTTGTTCTTTCACATGTTTTTGTCCTTTTATTTATTTCCAAGTTCCTCTTTTATTTTGATATCAATAACAAAGAGTGACTCCCCCTGGAAGTATACCTTTTATGAATAATGCTTCTCTAACTTCATGTGTTGGAATCTTTCTCTTTATCTCCCTTTGACATCATGGGAAAAAGGATAACTCCCTCTATTGATATGTCTTCCCCTATCTGCATTCTTCTAATATTTATTTCCTGATTTATTTCTTTGACGATTTCTCTTCCCTTTACTTCTCTACAAGATGTTGACTTGATCAATGTAGGGCTTTCTGTATATGTTTTATTTCCTCTCTTCCAATGTTGCTTGTCCATTGGTGCTTACTTTTGTAACTCTCTAACATATATAAAAAGCATTCAAAATTTCTTGACTTTAATTTTTCATGGCCTGTTATGTTCACTATTTAGAAATCAATGACCATATTGTTAAACAATGTCCCTCTGATGATATAGCTTTTGTTGAAGGTTTCTCTTTCCTTGTTATGTTATTCTTTTCATTGTTTGTCTTCTTGTGACCAATTGATTCCACTTGTCCATTGATTCCACTGATTCCAATTGTAAATATGCTTTGTCATATATTTGTCTAGACCTATCGATGATATCATAAATCCATCTATGTCCATATGCCATACGTTGTCCATAAATCTGCTACTCAAATGTCTACAATGTTGACCCATCTATTATTGTACTCATATGAAGGCTTCTATGTTGCAACTGATCATCATATTATTCTTTCTCAAACTGAATCAAATATGTCCATTGATCTGTAATGCATCCTTGAACCTGTAATGAATATATCTCTGCCTAGAAAGTGTGCCAATGATATTCCTTTGATATCTGCATGGGAACATTGCTTCTCAATTGATCAACCTGTCATTATGTACTTATGTTATCTGACTGCTCTAAATATGTCTTTGAAAACACTTCCAATGGTTCTCTGATATGTAGTAGCTACTGCATTGACTCCCCCTGTTCAATATTCTCATTGTTGGGGGTCTCCAAACTAGATGGCTCGGAACAATGGAGGAATTTGCCCTAATGTGAAGTAATCTTCGTCTCCATCTATAGACTCATCATCTCTTTGAACTTTGACTTCTTCCTTTTTGTTTGTGGATTCATTGTGATATTGCACTACAATTCCTAAGAGTACAAACTCTTGGACCTATTCTTTATTCACTCGCTCTTCTTTTCTTTCTCGCACTACTGCAAATCCTATGATCTATGGGACTTTTTCTTTATTCACCTACTCTTCTTGTCTTTCTTTTCTTTTCCAAACCTTTGTGTATCTGACATCAATGTTTTCTTTCATGGAAGGTTCTATCATGCTTCTACAATTACGAGTTATCTTGCCATAATTGTGGCATTTGTAACATTTAATGTTATGTGGAGCCACATAAGCATTTCTTGCTTGAACATTTCTTCCATAAGCCCTACAATCTATAGCTTTATGTCCAAAGTTCATACAATTAAAACAATACCATACAAGAAATTTACATACCTGGGAGTGAATGGTCTTCTTTGTGGTGTAGTCCTTCTGAATTCTTGCCTTGGATGATCATGATATTCTCTTCTGTTGATCCATTAATTATGGTTGAAGCTTCTTTGATGCTCGAATGTGGAAGGTCTTGTTGAAGATGTATCTCTATTATACTCATTCTTCTTTGATTCTTGTTGACCATGATTCATTCCTTTGAGTACTTCTGCACAACTCTTACATTTTTCTTCATTCTTCCTTTCTGGAAACCTCGATTGTTTCTCTTCAACTTTCTTTACCGATGATGTGGATGTTTCTCTCTCTTCAACGTTCTTGTTGAGCTTGACGATTTTAACTCTCAATGTGACAACTTATTCTTCAAGCTTCTCAACCTCTTATTTTTTCTTCATCATCTGAATCTTCATGCATTATTTTGTTCTCTTTGCTTCCCCAAGTTGAATTTTAAGGGAGATGATTTCTTCTTCAAGTCTTCTTTCTCATTGGCTGAATTATACTTCAAGATTGTTTTCCTTAAGTTCTTCTTTATGCTCTGCTTCTTTTCTTAGTGATGCAATTTCAGCTTCTAGACACTGCTTTTCTTCCAACTGATTTTTGCATGTTTATTCAATCCTTCTGGATTCTTATACTTGGACTTCTTTAGACTGTTGAACGCCTTCCTTTAGCTTGATCAATTCTTTCTCGAGTGACTTTTTTTCTTCTCTTTATTTTTTTAGTTCATCTAGAGAACTGATCAATTTTGCTTTGAGATCTACTATGCCTTCTTCACATTCTTCTTCTTTTTAATTTGTCTGATATGATGAGCATTTTTCTTCTTGTTTTGTTCTTGCATCTTCTTTATCATTCTCTCGCTCTGTGATGGGGGAATCCTCAAAGTACATACTATGTAGCTTATTCCAAAGTTCTTTAGTTGATGAACATTTTCCAACTTTCTCTTTTACTGGATTAGGTAATCCTTCCCGGATGAAATCCAATACCATTTTGTTGCTTCTTTTCAATTCCTTCTTGATTCCAGTCTTTGGTTTCTTTGTAGTGGTGTGTCCTGTAACAAAAAATTTCCAAACATCATACCCCTGTGCCTCTAAAAATGTTTTCATCTTGATACTCCACATTTTAAATCTTTGACCATCAAACTATGGTACCCAAAACATAGCTTACTCTGTGATCTTCCTTCCAGTGGTTAAATTGTTTCCTGAAGAAAGTTGCTCTAATACCAATTGTTGGAATACTGAGAGGGGGGGGGTGAATCAGTATGAGAACTTTTACCACTTTTAACCACAATATATAATCTTCAACTTTATTAGCAGTATATCAACAATGTATCATCTATGATTTCATTCAATATATCATGAGCATGTAAACATAAGAAACATCACATCAAATACACAGTACACTAGAATTTACGTGGAAACCCAAATGGGAAAAAACCATGGAAATATTTCTTATATATTTTCAATAATACATTCATTGGAAGCACCAACTTCCCAATTCTCCAGCTACAACTGGGAGGAGGCTATGGCCCCCTATTTATAGGATCCAACCTAAAGGAAGCTACAACTCCCTAAATTCTCCGGCTCCAACTAGAAAGAGGCTACAACCCCTTGATTCTTAGGCTCCAACCTGAAGGAAGCTCCAACTCCCCGTGTTCTCCAGAACCAACCTGAAGGAGGCTAAAACCCCCTTTCCTTGCCCCGTCCTGCCACCCTGAAATATAAGTGTAGACTAAAATTTTACCACCACAATCAATGCCACTATCAACCTGTGTCTACCATTGTCACATCAACCAACCTGTTATTATCACTACCATATCAACCAACATGTCACTGACCCTATCACTATTACTGTCACTATCACCATCACTGTCACTGTCACCGTCACTGTCACTATCACGATCATCATCACTGATATACCATCATTAACCAAATCCACTCACATGGATACAAAAACCATCACCAAACCATGTACATCAATCATCAACCATGTGTCAACACCTGTACCAATTCATGCATCAACCATGCACCAACACTTGTATCAAATAGTGCATCAACCATGCACCAACTCCTATACCAAACCATGCATCAACAATGCACCAACTCCTGTACCAAACCCCGCATCAACAATGCACCAACACTTGTACCAACATATGCCTCTAACCATGCACCATATCATCAACCATGTACCTCAAACAACATGTCAATCATCCATAGACCATGTACCTCAAACATGTGCCTCAACCAAGTACCAATATCATCAAGAGATGTATCTCATGCATATGCTACCATATACCAAGTGTGTACCTCGACCATGTACCAACATCAAAAAGGTATGTATCTAACAATGAACCATAACCATACCAAACCGGATACCAAGATATCTAAGAATGTGCTTCTAACAATGTATCATATCATCACCAAAGTGTACCATGCATAATCACTACCATGGAATGCCTCAAGCATGTACCATAACAACACGAGTGTTACCTCAACCATGCACCAACATCAACCATAAATGTACTTCATTCAAGTGCCAACACCATGCATCCAAGGTGTGCCTCAATCATGTTTCAATGTCTCAACAATATACCAACCGTGTGTCAAGCATGCACCATAACCATAACATGTAACTCTCAAATCAAGCACATAAAAATACATGTAACCTATAGATGACATGTTGTATCAGATATCAGACAAATAGACCAATCTGGGAATCAACAACCTGGCACAAGCATTCTTTCTTCACTTATGTCTTGTCCTTGCGGGACAAAAAATTCCTGTCACACGGGGCCTCACGTGATGAGAACTATGCAACCCGAGGGGATGCCTCATGGAACACTAGTTGTCTAACCTACGGGGATCAACCAATTAGGGTTTTTACAGAAAACCCTAGCTCTCCTCTGTAATCCTGAAACTCCAGCACTTCTCACTTGTTGCTACCTTAGATTTTGTCGTCACAAACTTTCCAAATAGATCACTAGTTCACTAGAAGATATCCAATACAATAAGTGAGTGAATGTACTTGTGAATTACTCTTTGAGGTGTATTTAGACTTTTGTTTGGTAACCTCTTTCCTTAATCTTAGGGGCTTCTTGACTTTCTTGTTACAACCACTTTACCCTTTCATCAAAGACTTGTAACCAACTAGGGGTTTCTTGACCATTCTTCATGGATTGTAACCAAATAGGGGCTTCTTGACCATTCTTCGGGGCTTCTAACTTCACAAGGCCATAACTCCTCAACTGTGAGGAACCACATGGCGTACCACTTATCACCGAAAACAACATGAAAAGGACTATCCATCCATGAGTTAGTTACCTGCATTTACTTTGTCCTTCATGTCCTTATTCCTCAAACAACTTCATGTCTCATGACCACACCTCCGGGGATTCGGGTATACTTCATCAAATGCGCCCAACACATATGTTGACATCAATGACAACTAACTCACCATCAATCTCGATCACAACTCTGGGGTATCTTGAACGCTTTGAGAATTGAAATCAATGAAAACCAATTGTCCAATAGAATAAAGGTCTGAAACTTGTACCCAATAATCTTCAATATCTTCTCTAAAATCTCTCCAAGTTTCAATCCTTGAATCGTCCCTGAAAATGAGTTATAGCGAAAATGGTAGACCTTGTTGAATTCTAGCCTATTCTAGAAAGAAAACTTGTAGAGCATGCCACGGGATGAATATTTGATATCTGGTTCTGAAACTCACATACAACATACTACATATTGTAATATTTCCAACGCAATTGGTGTCATAGAATTTGGATCCTCTATGAAGCGGTTATGACTTTTTTTCTCATAAAACATGTTTGAGACTAGTTTCAAGACTAGTCAAAAACCCTATCTTCCACATAGTGTATCTCCAAAAATACAATGACCCATAAGCTAGAATGCTTACCATAGGTACCCTGATATGTCTTCTTAACATCCTCCAAGTTTCACTATCTGAATCATTCTAGCAACAAATTTATAGTGAAAATAGTAAGATGACCTTTAAATAACATACCTTAGAACACATCATCCCAAAACTTCATCCTCCCTTGGAATTTTTCCCTTCTTGACTTCATCTTCCCTCTTAAATTAGCCTAATATCTCCTTGGTTACCTCATATAAAATTCACTTGAGTTGATGTAACAAATGAACTCCTATGTGCCTTATTTATACCTAATATGGCACCCTCTTTTTAGGGCCGACTTGACCCAAACAAAATTCAATTTAATTTTTAATGATTATTCCATTGGAGCCGACTTAACCAACAATATCCTTAATATTTATTTTAATATTCATTGCAATGGGACTAACTTGTAACTTCTTGTTTGTAACAACTTTTCTTCTTTTAATTAATTTTGGGGTCGACTTGTTACTTCTTGTTACAATTGTTTAGGGATTCTTAACCATACTTCGGGGCTTCCATCTTCAAAAGGGCATATCTCCTCAACCGTGATGAACCACATGGCGTACCACCTACCGTTGGAAATGGCATGATGAGGAATATTCGTCTATGAGGTTTTTGCATGCATGTGTCATGTCCTTCATCCTATTTTTATTCAAACAAATTCGAGCTTCATGACCACAACTTTAGGGCTTTTCAAGCACTTAACCACTTAGCCATCTTTCCAGGGCTTCTTTTAGACTTCTTCAAAGCATCTTCCCATGAGGGCCATGCTTAAAGGTACGCCATAAGAGGACCACTTTAGAGACTTCTCCAAATACGCCCATCACTTCTAAATGATTCCATCCTTGCTTTGGGGCTTCTTCTAGGATTGACCAGTGTTTACATCAATGAGAACCAACTATCCAATATCCCATAGTCCGCAACATGGTCAGACGATCGCTTGCATCCTTCGCCCATCAAAGAGTCGACCTATCCCACTACATGGTTCTCCCTGCAGCCATAAACCTGTAAAGCTATCAAGTTTTTCCTTTGGGTTTTCTTTCACAGATATTCTTCCCAACCGTCTATCTCCAATGGATGGTCAGGATCCAATCCCGACTCTTGATGAACGATCAAGATCAATTCTTGGCATTCGAATGATCGTTTCCAATCTCAACCTTCACCATTGCAATAGAGGGTCCCACCTATTCCTGATCTCCATGTGTCAATACTTGAATCATCAACCCTTGTTGACATATCCCTTGACACAACATGCTAATGTGGCCTTCTCCTCTCCACCCAACCCTCATGAGGAAACTTGCTCATCCGATGGATCAGATGACCTACAAACGCGCCAATCAATGGCCCAGATCTACGTAGGTTCCTAACATGCATGATGGTTAATGGCACTCTACTATGCCCTGACATATCTAATGATCTAAATCAAATACAAATTGATGACTCGCATTCTTTCGAGTTTGTGCCAACAGGTTTTTTCCTTTGGGTGACAAACTACCAAACCTCGCGGTCTTTCTAAAACCCACAAACGATATGTTTGCAGGCTCGCACCTGCAGCTTACCTTACACTGCATCTATGAACCCTTCTAGTGCCCCCAATCCCAGTGGACTGTCAAGATTTACTCTCAACACTAGACGAATGGTCGAGATTTATTTTCGACACTTAGCTTCTTCTTCTTTTTTTCCTCAGAGCTTAGGGTTCCACCTCATTGTTCCACCCCTCGAATCAATTCCCATGAACTGACATTGTGGCATCATTGATGGCCTCGACCACTTTATCCCTACCACGTAACTCGTGACATGGATTCCATTTCACCCCCACGTGGACCTTTTGTTAGCATGACCTCACCAATCTCAGGGTCCTCCACTTAACTCCATGCCCAGGAATTTTGAAATCAAAAGGAACTCCGTTCTCTGGAAAGTTCCCTCTCTACCCCTACTTTCCTCTCCTTCCTTTTGTCAAAATCCTTTGAGGGTTATCCCTCAAAATGAGGTGGTAATTTTCAGTACTTTTGGTTGACAGTCTTCAATTGATCCAATTGTTCCCCTTCACATACCTTCATGAAGGCGAGTATGACTTCTCAACCACCAAGCCTCTTCTCATTAACTTACTTCTTGGGATATGTAAAAAGAGAGGTAACATACTTTAAATGAATTAAGGCACTGAGGCTCTCTAAGATGAAGGTTAACTATTTGGGTAAGAAAGGTAGTTACCAATCCCCTCACCATTTTTCCACTCATGGTATCATGGTTTGTATTAGTGTTGCACACCTCAGTCAGTTGTTTAGCCTTTCTTTATAAAATTAAAACACATTTACATTACATGTATAGTTTCAGATATCCATGTTGTGACTCACATCACTATTAATTCATAGTCATAATTACAAAATTGGGGGAAATTTGGGTGTTACATTCCCCTCCCCCTTAAAAGGAACATCATCCTCGATGTTTTACCAATCACAAAATTGTTTTATACATTAAACACAAATGGGTATGCCTTTCACATGGATGTTGGTTGTGGAGCCTGATTATCTTCCTGATTCAGAGGTATTTGTTTTCAGCCATGTTTATACCCCATGAAGACTGTACACCTCGAAAGACTATACACCCCTCCACGTGGGGGGGTTGCACGGGGGGATTTCCCCCCCAGCAGGAGTTTGGGGGCAAAGCCCCCGAAGAAAAAATTTCCTTGTAAATGTATATTGTAATTTCATAGTCAATCTTGACTATTCATCATTAAGTCACAGATCTGACGGTAGAGATTATGTTAGGGTTTTTTTCCCTAGAAATAAACCCTCTTTTTATGAGGGAATTGTATTGCGGCTATGTATTATCGTGAATATTGTATTCTGATTGAGGAGACTGTGAGAGAAAGAAGAGGAAGTTACAACGGGTGTGTTGTAGGTTGTACCCCTTCATTTTGTTGGATAATAAAAAGGAAGGACCTGCAAATTTCTCTGGTGGACGTAGCCCACACTGGGTGAACCACGTATATATGTGTCTCTATTATATTATGTATACTTTGTGTTTTATTTCCGCATTTGTCTTAGTGTATTGCTCTGTGATCCTATTTTTCTAACAACTAGTATAAGAGCGAAAGGTAACTCGCAGAAAAAGAGGGTTCCTGGTTCGAGTGGGAGCAATGGAGGAAGATGGAAAGTTTAGGGTCGAAAAATTTAACGGCCAAAACTACCAGTTATGGAAGATGCAGATGGAAGATTATTATATCAGAAGGATATATTCCTACCATTGTGTGGAATATTAAAGAATTCGACGACCATGAAGGAGGAAGAATGGGAGGTTCTTGACAGAAATGCACTAGGAACAATACGATTGAGCTTAGCAGTGTCAATGGCTTTCAATATTTTAAAATAAAAAGACAACGAAGGAGATGATGGATGCATTGGCTAAACTATATGAAAAACCCTCGGTGTCCAATAAGGTGTTTCTAATGAAGATATTATTTAATATGAAGATATCATAAGGTGGGTCTGTTGCAGATCATTTAAATAAATTTAATATGGTTACTAATTAGATAAGTTTTGTAAAAGTGGACTTTGATGATGAGGTCAGGGCTCTTCTAATCTTGTGCTCATTGCCAGAAAGTTGGAATGGCTTGGTCATGGCTGTAAGTAACTCTATCTCAAGTTCAAACACTATAAATTTGATGATGTTGTTGGTGTTATCCTTAGCGAGTAAATGTGATGGAAAAGCACAAGTGAGACATCAAGTAATGAATTGATTGTGGAGAACAAGGGAAGAAAAAAGGATAGAGGAAAGGGCTCAAGGAACCGTGGAAATTCTAGGAAGGGCAGATCCAAATCCAGACTGGAAAAGATAGAGTGTTGGAATTGTGGGTAGAAAGGACATCTGAAGAAAGACTGCAGAGCTCCAAAGAAACAAAGAGATGGACAACAAAAGAAAAATCAAGAAGCAAATGTAACAGGTGATGTGTTACAAGATGATTTGATTCTTTTTGTAGATAATATTTATGAGTCTTGGGTAGTAGATTAAGGGGCTTCATTTCATGCCACGCCCATAGAAAACATTTTCTAGATTATGCTCAAGTTGATTTTGGACAGGTTCATTTGGGTGATGATGCACCATGCAAAATTGTTGGAATGGGAAAGGTAGAAATGAAACAAAAGAGTGGAAACCAATGGTTATTGAAATAGGTAAGAAATGTACCATATCTAAGGAAGAATCTAATTTCAACAGGGCAGTTGGCAAGTGAAGGTTGTATATCATTATTTACAGATAAGGCGTGGAAGGTCACCAAAGGATCATTGGTGATAGCAAAAGGAGAAAAGGTAGGTACATTGTATTTATGTACTGGTGATACTGACTCTTATATCTCTTTATCTTCTAAAAGAGTGAATACAACAATGTGGCATCATAGGCTTGGACACAGAAGTGAGAAGGTGATGTAGATGCTTCACAAAATAAATTTGTTGCCAGATATTAAACAAATTGATTTGGATTTTTGTGAGCGTTGTGTTTATGGAAAACATAAGAGAGTTAGATTTATCAGAGTCGAAAAAGAAAAGAAGAGTGAAAGGTTAGAGCTTGTGCATACAGATGTATGGGGACCAGCTCAGGTATCATCTCTTGGTGGCTCTCGTTATTATGTTACTTGTATTGATGATGCAACTAGAAAAACTTGGGTTTATTGCATTCGACAAAAATCTGATGTTTTTGATACTTTTAAGAAATGGAAAGCTTTGGTTGAGAATGAGACAGGGAAAAGGTTGAAGTGTCTTAAATCAGACAATGGAGGTGAATATTGCAACAAGGATTTTGATGACTATTTTTCATACCATGGGATTCATAGAGAGAAGATAGTTCCAGAAACACCACAAGAAAATGGTGTGTCAGAAAGGATGAACAAGACCATCATGGAGCGTGCAAGGAGTATAATATTTCCTGCAGGGTTGCCCTTACAGTTTTGGGAAGATGTTGTAGATATTGTTGTTTACTTGATAAATAGAGGACCTTCAAGTTCTTTGGATGGTGGCATTCTAGAGGAGGCATGGACAGGTAAAAAGGTAAACTATTCACTTATGAAGACTTTCGGTTGTGAAGCATTTTTCCATATTGATAAAGAAAATAGAAAAAAGCTTGAAGCAAAATCCAAGAAGTGTAACTTTATTGGATATGGTGTTAATGATTTTGGTTATCGCTTATGGGATTATGAAAATCACAAAATCATTAGGATTAGAGATGCCATATTCAATGACAAGGTCATGTATAAAGATCAGTTGCAGGGAAGGAAACAGGAAGAAGAAAAACCAGAATACACAGTGCTTGATGAGATCACTGAAAAATAAATTCCAAAGGTATTAGAAAACAAAAATGTACAACAACAAGAGAAACATGTACCTCAAACTCCCGCACTTGTTGTTAGAAGATCTACCAGGTTAAGTAGACCCCTTAAATGATACTCTCCTTCATTGTATTATTTATTGTTGACCGATTCTAGTGAACCAGAAAGTTATGAAGAGGCAATGAAGGTAGACACTAAAAGGAAGTGGGAGCAAGGCATGAAAGAGGAAATGGATTCCTTGGTAAATAACCAGACTTGGGACTTGGTTCAGTTTCCTGCAAGAAAAAGAGCATTGTAAAATAAATGGGTTTACAAGTTGAAGGAAGAAGATGGAGGGAAAAAGCGGTACAAGGCTAGACTTGTTATAAAGGGGTTTGCAAAAAACAAAGGTATATATTTTGATGAAATATTTTCTCCTGTTGTTAAGATGACTTCAATTAGGACTATTTTAAGTCTTGTGGCAGTAGAAGATTTGCATCTTGAAAAGGTAGATGTAAAAATAAATTTTCTCAGCGAGGATTTGGAGGAAGAGATTTATATGCAGCAACCACAGAGGTATGAGGTCAAAGGAAAGGAGAATTTGGTATGCAGGTTGAAGAAGAGATTGTATGGCCTAAAGCAAGCTCCAAGGCAGTGGTATTTGAAGTTTTACAGGTTTATGACAAAACAAGGTTATACTAGATGTCATTCTAATCATTGTGTTTATTTTAAAAGGCTAGAAAATGGAAGCTATATTATCTCGCTATTGTATGTAGATGACATGCTTATTGCAGGGTCTAATATGCAGGATACAAATGTGCTCAAGAAGAATTTTTCTAATTCATTTGCGATGAAGGATTTGGGTGTTGCAAAGAAAATCCTTGGTATGGGAATAACAAGAGATAGGAAAAAACACAAATTGACATTGTCACAGGGTGAGTACATAAAGAAGGTGTTGGAGAGGTTTAGAATTCATAATGAAAAACTAGTTAGTACACCTTTGGCCAGCCATTTCAAATTAACCAAAACAATGTGTCCCAAGGCATAGGACAAGATATAAAACATGTCCAGGGTCCCTTATTCATCAGCAGATGGCAGCTTTATGTATGCAATGGTTTGCACAAGACTAGATATTGCACATGCAGTGGGCGTTGTGAGCAGGTATATGGACAATCCAGGTAAAGAAAATTGGGAGGCAATAAAGTGTATTCTCAGGTATTTGAGAGGTATTTGAGAAGTATTTCTACTCATGCATTGTGTTTTGGAGGTTTAGACATTGTTCTACATGATATGTTTATTCATATATGGCAGGTGATAAAGATAACAAGAGGAGCACCATAGGGTATGTTTTTACTGTAGGTGGAACAACATTAAGTTGGATTTCAAAACTACAAAAGGTTGTTGCACTTTAAACAATAGAAGCAGAGTATGTTGTTGCTAAATGGGCTAGTAAAGAAATGATTTGGTTACAGAGGTTTATGGAGGAATTGGGAAAGAAGCAGGAGAATAGTAGGTTGTACTGTGATAGTGAGAGTGTCATTCATCTTGAAAAGAACTCAACCTTCCTTTCAAATACTATGCATATACAACTCAGGTACCATTTCATATGATCCGTCTTGGAAGATGGACATTTGAAGTTGGAAAAGATACATACTAGCTAGAATCCTACAGACTTGTTAACAAAGGGAGCAACCAGGGAAAGACTAAGTTCTTGCTCAGTTTCAGTTGGAATTCAAGCATGAAGGTGAAGATGAGAAATTTTCCAAGTCCAAGGTGGATCATATTCCAATAGGGACAGCAACAGTGGAGTTGTTGTGATTAGTCTCCAAGTGAGAGATTGTTGGTTATGGAGCCTGATTATCTTCCTGGTTCAAAGGTCTTTGTTTTTAGCCGTGTTTATACCCCATGAAAATTGTACACCTCAGAAGACTGTACACCCCTCCACACAGGGGGGTTGTAGGGGGGGATTTCCCCTCCTACGGGCTCTATGGGGGTCATCCCCCCGGCTAAGGGGTCCAGGGGCTAGCAAGGGTTTGGGGGAGAAGCCCCTGAAGGAAGAATTGCCTTATAAATGTATATTGTAATTTCATAGTCAATGTTGATCATTCATCATTAAGTCATAGATCTTACGGTAGAGATTATGTTAGGGTTTTTTCCCTAGAAGGAAACCCTCTTTTTATGAGGGAATTGTATTGCGGATGTGTATTACTGTGAATATTGTATTCTAAGTGAGGAGTCTATGAGAGAAAGAAGAGGAAGTTACATCGAGTGTGTTGTAGGTTGTATCCCTTCATTTTGCTGGATAATAAAAAGGAAGGACCTGGCAATTTCTCTAGTGGATGTATCCCACATTGGGTGAACCACGTATATCCATGTTTCTATTGAATTGTGTATATTCTGTGTTTTATATCTGCATTTGTCTTTTTTTATTGCTCTGTGATATTGTTTTTCTAACAATGGCATCCTCTAGTTACCATGTGGCCTCATCTGCTCCAAAGTGCTTCCATTACACCTTGACCTGCACAATGGCTCGGCTATGGAGCAATGTCTCCTTCCTTTCGAGCATGCATTAAGTCTCAGGTTGGAATTATCTTCTGGCTCCACCTAAATCACAGTCTAATCAATGATGTGATTAGAATCATGAATATTTTTCTTAAGAAAAGATACATGGAATACATTGCGTGGTTTGACAGTAGGAAGAAAGGCAATCCTATACGCCACCAATCCCACTCTTTCTAAGAATTTGAATGGTACAAAGTAGCGAGGTAGCGAGGTTCCATCTTAGCATAGGTTCCAATCCTTAAGGTACTTCTCTTAGGCTTAATTCTGATGTCGACTCGATCTCCTACTTTGAATTCCTTATGAGTTCACTTTCTGTCAATGTAGATATTTTGTCTATCCTGAGCCACTTTCAAATTCTTCTTAATATTAACTATTTTTTTCTCCATCTCCTTCAACATATCTGGTCCAAGTGTAGTCCTATCATTGGATTACTCCAACTGATTGGAATATTACACTTTATGCCTTACAAATACTCAAAGGGGATCATTTTCGATGACTCCCGATAGCCATTGTTGTAAGAAAACTCTACCAGGGGTAGATAGTCTTCCCATTTCTTGGTCTGATGCATGGCATACATTATTAACATATATTCCAGCACCATGTTTACCCTTTCTGTTTTCCCATCTATTTGAGGGTGATATTAGTGCTAAGAGATAATTGTGTCCCAAAAGTTTGATATAAACTTAGCATCTCGATTTGAAATGATTGTCTTGGGCATGCCATGCAATCTGAAAATTTCCTTCATGAATATATTTGCAACATCTATTGCTTTGTAAGTGGATTTAATTAGGATAAAGCGAGTTTCCTTTCTCAACTTGTTCACTACCACCATGATTGCATCATGTTGATTGTTTGTCCTTGGTAATATCGTGATGAAGTCCATGGATATGAATTCCCATTTCTATTATGGAATTTGTATTGGCTACAACAATCCCATTGGATTCTTGTGCTCAACTTTGGCCTATTGGCACTCTAGACATTTGGCAATGTATTATGCAATATCCCTCTTCATCCTTGGCCAGAAATAAAATTTCTTCAATGTTGTTATCATTTTTTTATAACCTGGGTGACCTATGTAAGGCTCTTATGGAACTCGTCCATTATGAGATCCTTGAATTCAATTGAATTGGGTATGTACAATATGTTTCTATACATTAGTAATCCATCTTTAATGAGTTGATATGATTTTCATTCCCCCCCCTAGATCTTGCTCTAGAATTTCCTTTATTACCTCGAAATATTCATCATTTTGTAGGGAAAATTTGATTCTCAGTTTTATATCAGATTCACATACACTTGTTGTTGCTAAGTGTATTTTGTGCATACTATGGATGAGTGCATTTGCCACTCAGTTTTCTTTCCCTTTTATGTGTATGATATCAAAATAAAAACTCAATGATGAGAACCATATACCTAGATTTTCTGGCATATAGTCGTGGTTGGTCAAATAAATACTTCAACCCATTGTGATATGTCATCAATACAAATCTTCTCCCAAGCAAGTAATGTCTCAACATATTCAAAGTGTGTACAATGGTTGCAGGTTCCAAATCATGAGTAACATAACATTGCTCATGATCATTTAATTTTATGGACTCATAATTGATCGCATGCTCTTCTTGCATGAGAACTCCAATGAGTCCTTCTTTGCAAGCATTTGTACAAACAAAGAAATCTTTCTATGGGTCTACAATCTTCAAAGTATGGGCATTAGTTAAAATATACTTCAACTACTGGAAGCTTGCTTCATAGTCTATTGACCACACAAATTTCACTCCCTTTATTTTCAATGAGGTGATTTGGTGGTCGATCTTTGAAAATCCTTGAATAAACCTTCTATAATATCCATCCAATCCCATAAATGATCTCACCTCTAATACATTTATAAGGGTTGTCCAATCCATGATTTCCTTGATTTTATCTAGGTCTACTACCACTCCATCCTTCGAGATTGCATGACCCAAGTATTGGATTTGTTTCTGAAAGAAATAACACTTGTTGTACTTAGCACACAGTTGATTTTCTCTCAACACTTGCAGTACCAGTCAGAGGTGTTCCTCATGCTCCTCCTTGGTTTTAAAATAAATTAGAATGTCATCAATAAAAACTAGGACAAACTTGTCCAAATACTTGTTGATAACGTTGTTCATTAAACACATAAACGTGGTAGGTGCATCAGTAAGCCCAAAATGCACCACCAAAAACTCATAGTGCCCATATCTTGTTCTAAAGGAGATCTTATGGATATCCTCATCCTTGATTCTAACTTGGTGAGATCCAGACCTCAAATCAATTTTGGAAAATATTTTGGATCCTCTCAACTGATCAAAGAGATCATCGATCTAAGGGTACCATCTTTATTTTTTTTAAATATTGTTGGTGTTCCCCAGGAGGATACATTGGGTTTGATATACCCCTTATCTGACATCTCCTTCAAGTATATTTTCAGCTCCACCAATTCAGGTGGGCTCATTCTATAAGGTACCTTATATGTAGACATTGCTCTTGGCATAAGATCTATGGAAAAATAGATATCGCTTTTAGGAGGTTGTCCTGGTATCTCCTCCGAAAACACGTCCCTGAACTCATACAACACTGGGTGATCTTCAATTTTTAGCCTATTGTTTTTTGTTGAATATAACACATGTATATCATATAATGGACACCCCTTTCTATTGTATTTATTAAGTTGTAATGTTGATATTTGTCTCGCTGATATAGGTTTTTGAAGGCCCTGTAATACTCTCATGTTTCCTTCATCACTTCACATTCCATGGTTTTATTAAAACAATCCAATTTCACTGGATGGGATGCCAACCAATCCATGTCCATTAACACATCATATGCCCCCATGGGTAGGACATTTAAGGCTTCTTGAGTATGCAGTCCATTCATTTCAAATGGACAGACTTCAATTACTTTAGTCACCTTTCTCTTCGTTGCTATGGTTAGTTGAACTAACCATGGTTTCACATGATTCCTTTTATATAAAACACATGCCTCAACAATTTGTGGTGCAACATAACTTAGGTTAGAACCAAGGTCAATTAAAATTGAAATAAGTCATTTGGCATCTATACCTTCCAACTCTACTACTGAATCTTGGTGGTCTTCTTGTTGATTCTTGATAGCTTCATAAATCAGGGGTAAAATTTTGGATACATCATTGACAGTGGTAGCCTCTTGCACATTGTAAATTCTTCTATGATCATTCTCCAGAACCCCAACACTTTAATGTCCCTTTCTTCTTCTCTTCTGCTTTTTCCTTTGTGGGTTTTGTTGGTTTATTCCCACTTGGAGATGGATAATTCTACTGGTGCACACTTTTAGTGGGGTGATTGGACTAAGCACTCTTTCTTGAAGTCTTATATTGGGATTACTTAAATCCCTTCTTCTTGAATTCAATCTTTTCCTTTCTATTCCAATCCTTAGAAGGATCCTACCTATTATTTGATTGCTCATAGCAATATTTGGCCTTTCATATGGTGTCATCAAGGGTCTTAGGTTCATCAAACTCAATTATGTCTTGAAATGACTATGGTAGTCCAATGAGAAAGTGTTGGATTCTTACTTTATCATCCTTAATGTATGGGACATATCTCAAAAATTCTAAGAATATCTTTACATACTCGTCCATGGTGAGATGTCCTAGCTTGTGATCATGGAATTCCTTCACCTTACTTTCATAATATTTTTCTAACAAGTAGGCTTTCTTAAAATACCTCTCAATCTGCTTCCAGGTCAGCTTACTCTCATTGATCCTTTTTACATTCTTGAGGTCTTCCCATCGAATGTAAGCCTCTCCAAGTTAATTAAAGGTGGCCACTATTTCTTTCACATTTCGAGAGTAATTGTGTACTCGGAAGTACTTCTTCATTCCTAGTAGCCATGCCTCTAGTTCTTCACCCTTCTGGATTTCTCCATCAAATGTGAGTGGTTTTTCCTTTCTAAATTCCTAATTTAAAGATCTTCTGGATTGTTTCTTATTCTTCTTCTTCTTCTTCTTATGGGTACTCGAACTAGTCTCAATGTTGGACAGTTCTTTAGAAGTAGTGGTTTTCTTACTAGAGGACTTTGTGAAAGAGTCTCCACTAGATGTGTCTTTCTTAGCATCCATGTTCCTCTTTCTGAATGAAATTTTCCAACATTTTTGTGTGTTGGCCCATGTTTTGAAATATATTATGGGATTTGTAACTTCTCAGATAGTCTTCCTACATTGTTTCCAACTGGACCTTGTTGCAAATGATTTGGTATCTTAGACAGGCTTTGCAGTAGCATTGCATTTAACTCTGTCTATTTTTCTTGGGCTATAATAAGATTTTCGACATCTGCTTTGTAGCTTCTAAGAAAAACCCTCATACTCCTCACTATTTATACCAAATTTGGAGGGGTTTATCTAGCCCTCATATCATCATATTCCTCATCCCTGAAATGTGAGGTTTCTTCCATGTTGAGTTGTACCATCTATTGTTGTTTTCTTCTCTTCTCTTTGTCTTCTAAGTGTTGAAACAACATGTCAATGTTAGCTAATCATAACTTAAAATGCATGCAATTTTCCTGGCCTTATTAAGGATTTCATTAACCTTTAGTAGTCCCAAAACTAGGACTTTGTTCTTGCTTCCATTCAAACTCATTATTTTCTATTAGTACACATCAACAAAATTCAATTTATGCAAAAATCATTATAATTTCAAGACATGGAAAAAGACATAAATTTGTTGTCGTAAAGGAAATTATGATAATGCAAAGAAATGAAATATGCTATATTTTCTTTTAACAATATGTGTAGTAGTGTGTGAATTTCTAATGCATCAGAGTTCAACATGCTCATCTTGGCCTTTACAAATAAGTCTTTGTGGTTGATTCTTATCCCATTAAGGCCTAGTGTTTGAAATCTGCTCTAATACCATTTTGTAACACACCCAACCCCCTAACCCCTCCTTGGGCCAGTGGGATGTACCAAATTTCCACCCTTAACCATTAATCCAACTCCAATTCTATGCTTAAAGATTGATTCTTCTCCCCAATATATTTCCAATGACTATAACCGCACTCCAATCTGAATTCTAGTTAGAAAGATATGTCCTTCTAAATGTTCTAACACATTTATGTACATATGACATCACTCCATCCACGTTGACCACTCTCCACATCCAGTCGACATGATTATGTTATTAAACCCTTGAGCTCAGACCTGCGAGCTTACAAAGCCCACAAGACTATTAGGAACTCCCTTCGCGGAAAATCTCTTGTCAATCGTCATATGGTCCAACTGAATGGTTTCTTATATAGCCCATGCCCCACAACACTATCAAAGGCTCACATTTGGGCTCTTCCATTCGGTTATAAATTTAACAAGTTCACAAATCCTTCTATGACCCGCAATCTGTAACATGGTCGGACACTCGCTTGTGACCTCCACCCATTAGATATTCGACTTATCCCACTAAATGGTTCTCCCGTATCCCATCCACATTGACCACTCTCCACATCCAGCCGACATGATTATGTTATTAAAACCTTGAGCTCAGACCTCCGGTCTTACAAAGCCCGCAAGACTATCAGGAACTCCCTTCGCAAAAAATCTCTTGTTAATCGTCCTATGGTCCAACTGAATGGTTTCTTATATAGCCCATGCCCTACAACACTATCGAAGGCCCACATTTGGGCTCTTCCATTCGGTTATAAATTTAACAAGTTCACAAATCCTTCTATGGCCCGCAATCTGCAACATGGTCGGACACTCGCTTGCGACCTCCACCCATTAGATATCTGACCTATCCCACTAAATGGTTCTCCCGTAGCCCATAAACCACAAAACTATTGAGTTCGACCTTTGGGTTTGATTCCTTGGATATTCTTCCTGACCATCTATCTCCAACGGATGGTCGAGATCCAATCCCAACTCTTGATGAATGGTAAATACCAATTCTTGGCATTCGATCGATCACTTCAACTCTCGACCTTCACCACTGCAATATTTTGTATCATCATCCCTTGTTGACGTGTCCCCTGACATGGCATACCAATGTGGCATGTTGATGTGGCTTTCTCCTCTCCACCTGTCCCTCATGAAGAAACTCGCTCGTATGATGGATCAAACGATTGACAGACTCATCAATCAACGATCTCGATCTATGTCTATTCCTCACATGCATGACGATTAAGGAGACTCTACTAGGCCCCAACAAATGTAACGGTCGAAATCAATTGTAAATCGATGACTCACATTATTTCAGGCTAACACATGCAGGATTTTTCCTTCAGGTGACAAATTTCCAAACCTCATGGTATTTATGAAACCCACAGATTGATAGGATTGTGGGATCGTGCTTGCAACTTAACCTTACATTGTGCCTCTGTACCTTTATGTTGCCCACAATCTCAATGGACAGTGGATATTTACTCTCAACATTCGATGAATGGTCAAGATTTATTCTCGACACTTATCTCTTCTTCTTCTTCTTTTCCTCGAAGCTTAAGGTTCCACCACATTGTTCCACCCTTCAAATCAATACCCATGGCCTACCATCATGGCATCACTGATGGCCTTGACCACTTTATCCCTGCCATGTAATCCATGACGTGGAATTCATGTCACCCCCACGTGGACCTTTCATCAACATGACTTCACCAATCCTAGGGTCCTCCACTTAACTCTGTGCCTGGGAATTTTGAAATTAAAAGGAACTCCAAGGTTCTGGCAGAATCTGCCAATCCCTGATTTATGAGATCTCCGCACAAAGTGGTTCTATAAAGGATAAAAAGGGAAAATTCAATACCCAGATCCCCAGCCTAAAATCCCAAAGGTATTACAAGCCATCCCTATAAAAAGAGATTGGTCATTATTGTGGTTAAGTCCCCCCTGTGGATAGGTGAAACCCCCTTTGGATCAAGACCCCTTCTTTTATCCAAAGACAAAAGAAAACAAATGGACACTAACTTCCCTTTAGACATGCTTCAACAATCAAAGTAAGAGGAAAGAGATGGAAGACATACCTTTTTACGATGGTTTTCCTTGCTGCTCCACCGTTTGACATTGTTAACCAAGCTCTTAGGCGCAAGATATGACCTACAATGAACAAAGAAGAATCTCCTTTCTTCTACTCTATATTGTTAGGTGACAATAAATCTACCTATGATGATTTTAACAACAATAGACATGTATGTAACAAGTGACACAAAACATGAAGGGAATCAACCAAGTTATGAATTGATGGAAATCCATAGTGAAGCACTTACATTCCAACGTTGGCATTGCAACAACTCCTCCAAGCTCTCCTATCCAGCCCTCTCCTGAATGTCTCAAGATCAGAATTATGATGGCCTCATGGATTCTCCCCCTTTGACCTTGGAATGCACTCATTAAATAGGATTTGGGAGGCTTAACCATCATGAGGTATTTTTAGGAAATGGTTGAGGATTTTGATCCATAAGTTGAGATTGAATTAACTTAAGATGGATCCACGAGATATGACATGAATATTTGACCTCATCCTCTCGGAACTGTCCCTTAGAATAAGGTGGCTATGCTCTCTTATATGATATAGATCCATTGTGTACTTTTTTGTGGCCATGGTCTTGCATATCATTTCATGGACCTGCAATGTATTGTGTTGGCAGCCATGTTTTTTCATACATCCAAGTATGGGCATGCCTACCTCGAGGGTGATTGTTGGGTGTCAATTTTGATCTTCTTACCAACCCTCTCACCTGCACTTTTGCTTGATCACCCTGCAATTTTGTCCATTTTCACCTCTTTTGATGGAATAATGAGTATAAAATGAGGTATATGTTGTATTTTGGAAACAAACTCTTAGTTTATCTTTTCAATGATGATTGAAGGCTATTTTGAAATTTACCATTGGTAAATCAATTATTACGGGAATTAAATTTACTTTTGAGTTATTACAGGAATTGGTGGTTGAGATACTTCCCCTCAGTCAAAAGGAGAAATTCCACTTGGAGTGATCTCATGGAGGCCTTAAGATGATGAATTACCTATTTGCCCACCTCTATAGTGTACAGAGCTCAATTTTCAAACACTTGGTCAACATCAACAAAATTATAGGAAATTTACAGGCATTACTGAAAAACCTACAAAGTGTTCATATAATGTGGGATTCAACACCAAAAATAAAGGAGCATTCAAATTCACCAAGAACTTGAGGGTCCAGCTCAGGAAGATTAAGAGGATATTCTCCCTTGCATTATAATGAAGATCTGATCCACAATTTATGAAGTTAGTTAGATGTAGGAAAGAATTTGATTTTCAAAGGAATTGTATAAAGTAAGAGGCAAGGGATCTGAATAGGATAATAGGGAATGTTGATATTTTCACCGGAGACATATTGTAATTTTTGAAATCGTGCTTGAAAATTAATTAATGGAGACTTGGTAATTTCCTATGTTAATCTTTTATGTGTTCTGAGTTTCTCTAAACAACACACCCCATGAAGGCCCCCCTGCTATGTGTTGTGTTTCTTGTAGTTGTGTTGAAGTTATTTTTAGTGATTGTCGATTCTACAATGTGTCTTTATCCACAATTTTCTGTAAATGTGTGTTCATTGTGTTTTCCTATAAATTCACTAATCCAAGTGGATATTGGTGGCCACCCACCTATTCCAACTGGCTCCTCGTGTCCGTTTTTGTTCAACACGTTCTTTTGTACTACTTGTAATTGTGGGTTCTACACTTCTGGGGTTGTCTGAAGCCCCACAAATCCTTCAGGTGGATATGGGTGCCTCTCACCTAACCCAACTAGCTTATTTTGTATGTTTTCATGTCAGCACATCTTGTTGTACTTCTGGGGCCGTTTTGGGGCCCTAAACGTTGTTTTTTTGGCTCGCCATAGTCAAACTATAAACAAATTCAAAGTTTGATGGAGGTATGTGTAGTTCTCTAAAATACCTTTCCAACGAGCTATCACGCGCCTAAAACGGAGTTCATATGCAAAAGTTAATACCTTGGGAAGTTGAGGTACCAAATTACACCAACTTACCCATAGGGCCCACATGACTTTTGGCGTTAGGTTTCACCTTCTAGGGTTAGGTTTTTGGATGTCTAGGGTTTTGGAATTCATGAGTAATATCAAAAAGGCCTCTGGAGCCTCATTGTAATCCATTCTGCTCAAACGGATGCACGTAGCAGCCACATCTCTTCTCAGAGATAACTACCACCATTCGAGCAAGTGTTTTAGTTTTGCAGTTTTACAGTTTCAACCTATTTCATTATTTAATTGAAGATATTATTCACTAGATATCTGTGTTATTCTTCATATCCATGTGTTTATTTTATTCAGTCTGTTAATCAGTTCATTCCACTCCTAAATCCGGATCATTCACAATGATTGTTAAATTCTTGTAAGTATGTTTGAATTCATGTAGATTCATAATTCTATTTTTGTACATAAGTCGAGTGTGAATTTCCTTTTCATCCTATTTTACAGACTTGAATCTCTTTGAGTTTAGTGAATGAGTTGTTTCATATATAGACATTCAAAGTATTAAACCTGAATTGAACAATTCAGTTCCATACAAACAACTTCATGAAACATTCTCAAAAGTAGCTAAAACTGTAATTTTCCATGATGAACAATTTTCGTGTTTTTTAAGTTTAATTCAGTCACCTTTAACTCATAAACCCAAAATATTTTTTTGTGATCACAAGTTCGGTTAACTTAACGAAGTGAGTTCTGCAAGATGCATACTTATGAGAGTAGTGATAAATTTGCAGTCCGAATCTTTACCATTTGAAAGTTAAACCTGAACTAGTTGATTGAAGAATTTTACCATTTGTTTGTGAGTCTCGCAAGTTCAATAGAAGTTTTTAGAGAAAGTTTAGAGTCAATTATGCACATATTGTACCTGTGTCTCACAAGTTTTCCTACCCAGATTGACAATTAAATGTTGAGGAATCTAGACCACTAAGTTAGCCCAACAATGATATGTGTGTGTGTGTGTGTGTGTGTGTGTGTGTGTGTGTGTGTGTGAGAGAGAGAGAGAGAGAGAGAGAGAGAGAGAGAGAGAGATTGGTTAATGTTTGTTTGAAAATACTTCCTGGTTCCTTAATCTATAAGCTCCTCCTTAAGCCACTCATTACCATATATTTTGGTAATGTGGTTCGGTCATCAACTCCTCTTCCGGCCTCACACATTAGGGGGCATATGTCATATTTATATTTTCCACCTTAGACCTCAAAAGGAAGACATTGATGTAATAAATTTGAAATCG
>SNQJ01S0012630.1:65760-98212 GCA_010110895.2 Picea sitchensis | reverse complement strand
GAGAGAGAGAGAGAGAGAGAGAGAGAGAGAGAGAGAGAGAGAGATTGGTTAATGTTTGTTTGAAAATACTGCCTGGTTCCTTAATCTATAAGCTCCTCCTTAAGCCACTCATTACCATATATTTTGGTAATGTGGTTCGGTCATCAACTCCTCTTCCGGCCTCACACATTAGGGGGCATATGTCATATTTATATTTTCCACCTTAGACCTCAAAAGGAAGACATTGATGTAATAAATTTGAAATCGCACTTGTACTAAGGAGTTTTCTTATAAACACCATAAATAACCTTAGTTGTGTTTTTCTTTGGAAGATGAGTGACTGATAACGACTTCCTCATAGATAAATCACAGTAAGTCGTTGGTTTCCCATACAAAACCCATGGCCACCCCTTAGACCTTCAAGAACTAGAGAGTTTTGAGGAGATCTACAAGAGATGGGTTGGCAAGGGTGTATTATTGTGCATGACATGTTTTCAACTAGTTCACATGCTATCAAGCCTATCTCCAAGCTCCTCTAAGTTCCTATAAGAAGAGTCCAATTCTAAGGGATGGGGAATCACAAGAGCATAAGCATCCTTATGTTGATGAAATTGAGCAAGGATCTTTAGTCATAATTTTGTTGATTATTATTGGGTGTTGGGAATCAACACTAGTGAGACTATAGCCTAGGTAAGAGAATTACTTGTCCTCTCGTTCTGATAGGTGGATGGTTGCACTTCTTCAACAAAGCAAGTGTGTGGCTAGGGAGTGAAGTTCTAGGTTTTGGAGAAAGGAGTAGAACAATGAAGACTCAAGGTAACATTTCATTGTTGTAATCCATTTTTGTTTAATATAGATTTGTATTCTTCCCCCCCTCCAAAGTATTTGTAAGTAATTTATTTTATATCTTTGGTTTGATTTGGGTGGATCTCAATAAAACTTGAGATATTAGATTAGATTCTCTTTCATGCAATTCTTATTTGTTATATCATAAGGTTTGAGGAAGGTTTGTTGGTTGTCTGATATGAAAGTGAACAGGTGAAGTAGATTCATAGGAGCTAGATCTAGAGTTCTTCTAAGGATACATTGGACAACCTATAGGTTAAGGTGAGTTCCCCTTTCTTCTTTCCTTTGCATGTTTAGATTGTATGAATTAGATCTAGGAGAAAGTATAGTGATCTATCCCTCCTTCTATCATTGGCTGTAATAAGGGTAGTGAGGGGATTTGTTTAGTCGTAAACAAATCTACCTACAAAACCAATCAACCTCTAATGTCACTATTTCCATCCCTTGGGTGTTGGCACCCAAAGTTTTGGGTTCATTTTTGCGCGCTTGCACAAATGAAGTTGTGTGCGCTTATCCCATAGTTTTGTGTGCACCTAAAGAAATGCACGAGGAATGCCATAAAGTGAGCATCAAACATGGGTTTTTCAATAGCGTGTCAAGGGTAATGACTACCAAGTGTGCGTCAGTCTGATTTTTTTCAGTTGCGCCTGAATCCAAGAAGATGCTTGTCGGAATTAAGAAAGGAATCATCGATAAATCTCCCCAAATGATTATTGACAATAACATACGAAGATGTGGGGCGGCCAGAAGATGAGTTGGTCGACAGTTAATATTTCCCCTAATACAAAGAGTCTATGTGGAGCGCTGGCAGGCACCAGAAGCGTGTGAGGCAGTTGGATTAGACAAGCAAGTGGAGCAGAGAAGAAAGTGACAACGCTCCCTAGCAACATAATGTATAAAAAGGAGCTCTAAGCTCAAAATGAGAGCTAGATATCCAGTTAGTTGGTTGGTTAGTTGATTGATTGGCTATCTTACTTGTCTGAGAGTTTTGAATTAGCTTAGATACCAGTGTTGAGCTCAATCCGAGCTTGATGTAATCATGTGATGTTTTGAATATATTCTTGTGTCTTTGATATGTCTGACTCCAGATGCAAGGCGCATGCCGCATTATATTGTATTTCCATTGTTTTATATAGTAATGATACAAAGTTATGCAGTTGTCATAAGCAGTTGTTCAACGCATTGTATATCTCTGATGTGGTGGAATACTTCTAGTAATAAAGATATGGCAGTTATGATCTACCCTGTGTATGTTATGAATGAGTTGAATATGTGTGTGTATAGTTTTAATTCTTAGCCCTAAATAGGTTATCATACATGAGTTACATGGATGCCAATTGTAGTACCGTTTCGTATATTTAATCCTTCATCCCTGTCACAAGACCTTATGGTCTCTCTGATCCTCTCTGCATCTCGGGTGAGACCTTCCTCAGCCTTGGCCAAGGATTGATATGTCGGTGCTTTAGGGTTTTTGTTGGAAAGCTTTGGATGAACCCTGGGTCTAAAGCTCTCCAGCGTTAAGGAGGATAGAATGCACGCAAGCGTGGACTAAAGGAGAACCCAACAAACGATTATGTTGTCGGGGGCCACCACACTTTTGTGAATACTTGGCACCCATGCAGATAGGTGCAAGAAACATGCACAATGCCTCGCGCTGAATCACAAGTGTGCATGTATGGGAATTTCCAATCAATCTTTGGGCCCCATGATCCCAAGCCTCTCACGTATAAGGATGGTGATGTTTCTATTAACAAGTACCAACAATAACTATGATAGCCTTTCCAACACCCGAAATCGGATAGCGGTTAATTTAGTCATTTAAGGGAACTTATTCCCTAATTAATGCGTTAGTGTACGAGCTTGCAATTGACGGTAGTAACATCTCACACAATCCTCGACTAGCTAAACCATGACCAACGGTGTTGGAATATGGTACAAATACACATGCTGAAAATTGCTTACGATTATTTCCAGTCCAACACCCAATTATCTGATGTGTTGGCCACTGTCATCCCCTTGATTGAGCAGGTTAACAACACTGATCTCATGACTTCGACAATCACAGTTGACGTCGCAGAAACGATCATCCAACTTACCAAGATGCTTCAAGAGAATTTTTCGGAACCTAAGAGTCAATTTCTGGATTTCGTGCAACAACTTAAGGGCACGGTGTCGTCCGTCGTTGAGATCATTCCATAAACCAGTTGGCTCAAAGACAAGCTAAATAATAGTGGTGGGGGCCTGTTGGCACCCAAATTTTTGGGATCAGTTTTGCGCGCATGCACAAATGAAGTTGTGCGCGCATTCCATATTTTTTTGTGCACCTAAGGAAATGCACGAGGAATTCCATAAAGTGCGCATCGGACCGGGTTTTGTTAGTAGCGTGCAAATGGTAAAGACTACCAAGTGTGCATTGGTCTGAGTTTTTTTAGTTGCGCCAAAATCTAAGAAGATGCCCACCGGAATCAAGAAATGAATCATCAAAAAATATCCTCGAATGATTATTGACAACAACATACGAAGATGTGGGGCAGCCATAAGATGAGTTGGCCAGGAAGTTAAGATTTCCCTTGATATAGAGAGCGTTGGAAGGCACCAAAAGCATGTGAGGCAGTTGGATAGAGACAAACAAGTGGAGCAGAGCAGAAAGAGACAATGCTCCCTAGCAACAGAATGTATAACAAGGAGCTTTAAGCTTAGAACGAGAGCTAGCTAGCTAGCTAGTTGGTTGGTTGGTTAGTCGATTGATTGGCTATTTGATTCGTTTGGGATTTTTGAGTTAGCTTAGCTACCAGTGTCGAGCTCACTTTGAGCCTATTGTAATCATGTGACGTTTTGAATATATTCATGTTTATTTGATATGTTTGAGTCCTAATGCAAGACGCATGGCACATTATATTGTATTTCCACGGTTTTATATAACAATGATATGAAGTTATGTGGTTGTCATAAGCAGTTATTCAACGCACTGTATATCTCCGATGTGATGGAATACTTCCAATAATAAAGATATTACAGTTTTGATATACCTTGTGTCTGTTATGAATGAGTTGAATATGTGTGTGTATAGTTTTAATTCTTAGTCCTAAATAGCTTATCAGACCTGAGTTACATGGATGTTAATTGCAATACCTTTTCGTATGTTTAATCCGTCATCCCTGTCACAAGACCTTATGGTCTTTGTGATCCTCTCTGCATCTTGGGTGAGACCTTCCTCAGCGTTGGCCAAGGATTGATATGCCGATGCTTTGGGGGTTTTGTTGGACAACTCTGAACGAACCCTGGGTCTAAAACTCCCCATCATTAAGAAGGACGAAACATGTGCAAACGTGGACCGAAGGCAAACCCAACATTGGGATGCAAATCAAGATGCAAATTGGGACACCAAAAAGCGTCATGCATCCAATTTTAGTATTGTGTATCCCATTCCATTGCAAGATTTGAACTCATGATCAATTAATTACTAACTTAGTGACATACCAATTTCTCTATTACTAAAATTGGTAAGTTTTATAGTAATTATAAATTTTATATAATGTAAATTAAATGGTCAAAATGATACATCAACTTCTTAGGGCCATAACTTTTCACTATATACTCTCGTTAAGGCACATGATAGCTCATTGAATAGATATTGATGAATTCTAAAGCATGGATGATCCAGGTGCATATTGGTGGCCACCCACCTATTCCACTTGGACCCCCACCATTGCTTCTTTCAGTTTTTCAGTTTCCGCACAGTTTACTATTTTTAGCAGTTTTTTTCGGGTCCTGAACTTCTGGAGCCGTTTTGAGGCCTTAAACGACGTTTTTTGGAAAAATGGGGAGCAACATGTTGCTCACCCAAAAGTTGTATTCCTCAGATAGATCTTTCTAACAAGGTATAGAACGCGTCAAACGGAGATTGTATACCAAAGTTACATCCCCGTGAAGTTGATGTACCAACTTACCCAAACGGGGCCTATAGTCTTGGTGTTTCATCTCCTAGGGTTAGGTCTTTGGATGTTTAGGGTTTTCCATTGTTTCTCAATAATAATAGGCCTTCGAGCCTCATTGTAACACAGTTCAGAGGCCAGTATCCGCCACATATCTTCTCAATACATCTCTTCGAGACTTGGCTACCCATTTCGCTTGTTGATTTCATTCTGTCTGAAAGCATATTTGAGTCATTTGTTAGTAATGAAATGAAGTCTTATTTCGGTACATCTGTGTTTATGTGTATTTATGTATTTCATTGGTTTCCTACATAAATCCGGATCGATGGTATCGAGGCAGTCTGCGCTCATTCTCGATCCTTCTTTGCATGTCTACAGGAGAAATAGGAATTTATAAGGAGTTGGGGCTCGATCCAGTTGAACCTTTGCAAGATCACCCTCGCAAACCCAGGCAAGCAGCCATGGGGAAAGAAAGAAATATGAGGGAAGAGATCCTATCAAAATGTTGCTTCGAGTAGGCCCCTCAAAACAAAGCCAGATGATGGACAACTGCCCAGTTAGCTCAGCAGTTAGTGACAGCATCTACATCTAGAAACCACTCTGGAGGCGCCACTCCTTTTGGTGGTAAACTTTTGACATTCCCATATTTGGCGACCAAATAGATCTACGGATGTCGTAGATAGATAGTTGAATCATTAGAAGATATTTCTCGGTTCATGACTTTTCCGTAGAAAGATTGACTGCCTCCGCAAAGCCGCCCCCGATGTCAAGGACTGGTGTGAAACCTACTCGGAGCAAGAGGCGAGGGAGAACCCTCTTTGTTCTCAACCAAACCCACTTGGGACAGGACAAGAGACCAAATATTCATGAGATGACGAATTTGTTTCATTCCCTACACACAAAGTTGGGTATCAAAGATTGAGAGAAACATTTGGTGTTAAAGTACGCAGTTGTCTATATAGATACATATCGGGGAAATGGAGTTCCTCGACATCTCCTCGCTTGGTGTAACATCACAGATATCTTTTGCCAGATTGAAGTTCAAGCGAAGGAAATTGAAATTTGGTGCGCAAATTAGAGCAGGAAAGAATTACTCCCAAACCCATGAGAACAAAGGACCAAAAAGCCAAAGTGGGCAGCCTAACCATAGAAGCCACCAAGCAAAGAAACTGACACCGCGAGCCAAAAAGGACCACGGGGAAGTGGTTAGCGGAGTTCCATAAGAGCTCCACTCACAACGCCCATACAGTGATGTGAATTGCCAGTCTTTGGTATGAGTTGAAGGCTTAAGATCCGGATGCGTATACGACTGCGAATCGAACGACAAGAGGGAATGGCAGGCCGGTTATCGATCACGGATCCCAGCATGCCAGTTACCCTGCGAAGATCAGGAGGAACCGGAAAGATCTAGAGGTAAGCGTCTCTTCCATTCAAGATGGGTAAAGAGGGTTCCCCCATTAAGTTCAGCATCAGCGGCGGAGCGAAGAACCTCGATAGAGGTCATGAAGCGGTTAGACTTGTCAACCACAACACACCCAACCATACCATCCGGGTGGTTGCACCAAGGGCCAGAGACCTCGCGTCGGTCAACAATGTAAGCCTCCCCTCGGCATCAAAGCCCTTCACGGATGAGGTATTATGTGGCATTGCCCCTCTTGATGTTTACGATGTATTATTAGGCCAACCAAACTTGTGGAAGCGACATGTTGTGTATGATTCCAAACCTCATGTTGTTATTATCACTTTGGGCAATAAGTTTGTCTACGGGGATACCCGGAGATAGCACCGCCTACCACCACCATCTCTTTGGTTCTTTGCAAAACAATGCGATTAGCTCATTTTCAAAACGAGGAAATTTGCTCGCAGTGATGCCCTCAGGGAAAAAGGAAGATTGTAGCCATGACCTCCAGACAAGGCCCGTTGCGAAAACGGATGGATAAGGTCGTGGAAGAATAAAAAAAACATCTTCTCCTCACCAACCGAGGTACCTATGCATTGTCAGGTCAAGCACCCATCGATCTGACCCGGGTGCATTGATTCCCAATGGACCCATCTACCAACACTCTATCCTAGAGAATGAAAAAAATCAAGAGGAAGATTCAAGAGCTGTTGCATAAAGGTCACATCCGGATGAGTTCATCGCTCTGTGGGAGGCCGATCGTATTGGTGTAGAAGAAGGATGGGACTTGGAAGTTTCTGCGTATTGACTATCGGGCAGCGAACGGAATCCTTTGTCCGGAATAGGTACCCAATCCCGCGGATAGATGACCTTGGACCAAACTTCGAGGAGATATTTGACGGAATGACGTATGGGTATCACGGACCGGTGAACCCTCAATGTGGAAGGCATTTCAAATCCAGGAGGGCATTTGAATGGATTGGTCATGACTTTCGTTGACGAATGCCCTACCCAACCTTCATGAGGCTAAGCCCGGATGACATCATGTATTCACCACCTCATTGTATTTGTGAATTGTACTTGGATATTTTGATCTTATTGACTTGGAGAACCTCCACCACATCCCGTGGTCCTCCAAACCACTTTGCGGCAACACAAGTTGTGTGCCAATTTGGAGAAATGCACTTGTAACCAGGTTAGGTATCTAGGATACATTATTGTTGATGGCGGGGGTGCATGTGGATCCGGCAAAGATCCAAGTCATTGGGGATTGGCCAACCCCAACCCTAACAGAGCTCCGCGCCTTTTTAGGTCTTGCCAATTTCTACCTTGAGGTTTATTGTTGGGATTCTCTCATATCCTTGGCCCTTGAGTCAAGTCACGCAGGGAGGAGCTAAAGAAAAATTAAGTACATTACGAATCTCAAGTTAGGGACATCATACCTTTCTGCTGATACTCACATTACCGGAACGCAACAACCATTTGAGATGAGAACCTCTGACGAGCTATGCTGTTAGAGGCGGTCCTTACTCAGCATGGGCATCGGTGGCATACCGCGGTGAGACACTTTCTACGACCGGTCACGAAATTATCCACTTATGACAAAGAAATATATATTCCATTGCGGAGACTTCGACAATGGAAGCATTATTTAAGGAAAGGAAACGGTCGTACGGACCACCCGACCCTATAGTTCATACGAGACATAGGAAGTTGAAAAATGATGCATCATCAGTGGTCCACATACGCAATGGTTTGTTTGGGCATTAAATTTTCAAAAAGGCAATAATGTTGCCAAAGCGCCTCATTGACCACCATCGTGGCGCTAACAACGTGCTCGCTTCATGGGCCACGAGACTTTCAATTGGCAGCTTCTCACAAGTGATCGAGGTCGGCCACATACAATACCACTCTTGGAGGGTAAGCAAGTTCCCAATTTTCACCTCGGGATGCATACTGGGACACCTTTGTGTTCCCTTGAGCGAGCGTGCCATGATGATTTAAGGAGCACCCACAATCGATTTGTTGGGCATTTTTGGGTCGAGAAAACTGTGGCAGTCTTGCAAAAGTATTTCTATTGGCCAAACCTTGACAAGATGTCGGGAAGTACAACAAGTCCTACACTGCTTTGCTTAGCCATTGCCAAACCAGCAGCTCAAAAACAAGGCCTCTATACTCCACTTCCACCCCGGTCTGGGAATCCATATCTATGGATTACATGTTGAACCTTCCTTCTACTAAGCATGGCAATGATTGTATTTTCTTGTAGTAATTAGTCGTAGATTCTCAAAGATATTGGCTGCGGCACCAGAAGAATATCACCGAAGCCACTACGGCTCTTTAGCAGTGTGGGTACACTTTGGGATCCCATAGTCTATCATCACAGATCGAGATAGTAGGTTCCCTTAGTACATTTTAGCGTTAACCTCTGGTGATGTTGGACACCAGCTCGCCAAATCCGGCTTTCCAAAACCCTGAAAGCGATGGCGGGCGGAGGTTGTTAACCGGATGATCGTACACATTACGTGCATGTACAATTCAAGCATCCACACACATGGGATGAGAACCTTCCCTATATTTTAACCTGACTGTAACCGAGGAGCTCTCATAGCTCAACCCGGCCACAACCCCTTTCAAATTGGGCTTAGGATTCCGACCACTATGTCCCGTGACATAGCCATGCATTGTGGCTGCCGAGGAGATTCGACTCATGTCTGAGTAAAGGCGGATAGGGCAAACAACTTCATTGAGCTTATTCAACACATCCATAGCAGGTTCGCGGCGAGCCAATCCTAAATTTGGGTCAGCGCCGGTGCCACAACTTCCAAATTAGGCTGACAAAATTAACCATTTACGGTACAGGAGGCGCTCGGTTACATAACCGTCCGGCTGGAACATGGGTTGTACATCCTCACCAAGGCTATAGGGAAAATGCCTTTGAGCTCAAAATTACACCATTCCTTGGTTTTCACCAATATTCAACGTGGACCTCCTTCAACATTATTTCCCACCATTATTGAAAACCTCAGAAATAGCAGAACAACTCACACCAACCGAGTTAAAACCAGACTGCATGGAACAAGCAAGGCCGATCAGATCATGAATACACAGATCAAGCACTCTTGAAAACAAAGGATACCGCTATGTCGAGTTGTCAAAGCAAGCCAACTCCTTCACCAAGGCGTGACTCCTGGGACCAAGTTCAGCGAAGTTTCCTCATCACCATGCGGGAGGAACTCAGCGCAATGGGGACCATTGCTTCCCTAAAAGGGAATATCGTCCGGTGGATATTGGTGGCCACCCACCTATTCCTTGGACCCCACCATTACTTCTTTCAGTATTTTTGTTTCCGCCGCAGGTTACACTATTTTTAGCGGTTTTCCGGGTCACGAACTTCCAGGCGTTTGAGGCCTTAAGCGGCGTTTTTGGGAGCTTGAGGGCAACATGGATTTTAGGTTGGTATTGCTCACCCAAAAGTTGTATTCCTCGGATAGATCTTTCCTATGAGGTATGAACCGTCTGGCGGTCATTATGCAAAAGTTACGAGTCCAGGAAGTTGATGTACCAACTTACCCAAGCGAGGCCCATAGTCTTGGCGTTTCATCTCTAGGAGTTGGGTCTTTGGATGTTAGGGTTTCCATTGTTTTCTCAAATCTCCTAGGGTTAGGTCTTTGGATGTTTAGGGTTTTCCATTGTTTCTCAATAATAATAGGCCTTCGAGCCTCATTGTAACACAGTTCAGAGGCCAGTAGTCGCCACATCTCTTCTCAGAGATAAGCTACCAGTGCCCTAGCTTGTTGATTTCCATTTTGTCTGTAAGCATATTTCAGTCATTTGTTATTAATGAAATGAAGTCTTATTTTCGTTGCATCTCTGTGTTTATGTGTATTTATGTATTTCATTGTGTTCCTACATAAATCCAGATCAATGGAGAGTATAAAATCACTTTTTCCATGATTTTGGAAATGGTCGAAACACTCATAGGAAACTTACATGAGTGACACACTTAAGAGACACACATAAGAAATATACTACAAGCAACTCTCTCAATAGAAACTCATAAGTGATGTACCATAAACAATGCACATAAGCAACCTAACTCATGCATCATGGAAACACAATCAAAAGCAGAAACATGATAAACAATGCACTTAAGAGATTCACCATAAGCAACGCACATAAGGGATGCACCATAAACAAACCTAAGTGAGACACACAAGTGGTGATGCAATCAAGTGACACACATAATCAATGCACTATAAGTGATGCAATCAAGTGATACACATAAGATACAACACACCATATTAAGCAACACACACAAGCGTTGTGTTGATATTATGGTAGTTGTGGGAGGCATTAACCTCCACTTGTAACCTTTGACGAGACTAGAATATTTTGGGAAGTAAGAGAAAACCTAAAGCCTTGGATAATAACCCTAGAAGACAAGTTGGCTTAATAGAATAATTAATATTGAGTTATTAGCCCCCAGGAAGATAAATCGGCCCAGTTAGTTAAGATGGAGCAGTATAAATAGAGGGGTCTAGAGCTCATTTGTTGCTCACTGACCCACGACTGCATAAGGACAAGAAGTGTGCATGAGTGAAGGAGAACTGCAACTGCTGCAATAGTGACTTTGCCTTGGGCTATTGGTTTGGAATTTCTGCTTGGTCTTTGGTTATCCTTGCTTGGTGTGCTAGCCTTGGTTGGTATTGGTCTGCTATCAGAATTATTTTGTCTGTCAAGGTTAAGGTGCTCGGGGGTGGCCTTTGTGCCTATGGTTGGGTGACAATATTGCTATATTGTCTATGGTGAAACAAGCACACCCATTTTTCTAACAGGTTGAACCATAACTAACGACACATAAGGAACATAAATAAGTGATGCACTTAGCATTATAGGTGACACAATTAAGTGTTGATGTATGTACATTAAGTGCCACACCAAAAGAAACACACATAAGTGACCCACTCATGCACTATGAGCAACACACTTAATTGAGGCATGCACCATATCAAGTGACGTACATAACCTTCACACTTAAGTGACAAACATAAGTGATGCACCATAAGCAATGCACTTACACACTGCACCATAAGTGGCACGTGTACATAATGGTAGCAATCTCTAAAACCATTCAACCATAATGGTACATAAACCATTCAAGATTTCGTTCGTTCATTCTTAACTCTAATCCACGATACTAAACAAAAACCATTAACGTAGACATTTATTTAACTCAGAAACACATATCAAATGACAAAGAGAAATATGGCTTTGTATTATATTCATTAAAACTTCAAGATGCATACAGGAACATACTCTTATTAGACATATGAATGTGTTATGTGCTCTAATTCATTCTACAACCATTGCATTACATTGCACCATGTGCTCTCTTCTCATGTTCTTCTCAGAATTGACTCCATTACAGACTCTAATCAGGACTTTTTCCCGACTCATACAATAAATGATACAAAACTCATACAAAACTTGGATTGGACTCCTCCAAACTCACATAAACTTTCTCTTCAAAACTTGATTGTCCTCCTTTCCTTCTTCTTCCTTTGCCCCTTTGCTCTGGCACTTTATCACTTTCTTCTTTGCTCCACTCTCTCTAGTGATCGCCAGTGCCACACGCTTCCTCTTTTAGCATGTAGCCAAGATAACTTCCTTGGAGTATGGTAGTCCTAACTAACTTGCCAGCCTATCCATCATCTTTCCCGCGATCTCTTCAGCTATCTTTGTTCATCATTTAGAAAGATTCCTAAAAATCTCTTTTTATTCAACTTACATGCGATATCTTCGATATCTTCTACACCTAATACAAAACTTGGATGACGCACACACCTTATTCCTTCTCTCGCACAAATGTTGTTATGTGCACACACGACTCACCCAAAACCTTAGGTGCCAACAAACCACCTCACACAACAACATATAAAAGTTTAAAAAGGTCTTTAAAACAAATATACAAGTAGCACAACAAGGTGGGACACTAAATTCTCTCCCTCACCCACTTGTGAATGACCCATGATAGAGTAAGGGACCCTTTCTTTGTTAATTTTTGCCAACATCAAGATTAATATACTTTAACGTATTATGTAATATAGTTATGTTTCTTGCTTCTTTTCTCTTAATAGTCCTATTTCTAATTAGTGAAACCAATCATTACAATTACTTATATGATCACATTACGAGAATCTAATACCGACATGTTTTGGGTTTGTAACCGCTCCATTAGCTAATAGGCTCAATGCAGAAGTGATAAGTTGTTTTTTCCCTATTCTAACAACTAAGATGTATGGTAAAATCCTCATACTAAACTAAAAAGATTACCCCATTTTATAAATTTATATATTTTTATATGTTTGTAATATGAATTTTTGAATAAAGTCTTTTACAATTTTACATATTTAAGTGTTTCTGGTTTGACCAACTAAGTTGTATGGTAAAATCCTCATACTAAACTAAAAAGATTATCCCATTTTATAAATTTATATATTTTTATATGTTTGTAATATGAATTTTTTAATAAAGTCTTTTACAATTTTACATATTTAAGTGTTTCTGGTTTGACCGTATAAAAATATTCTAACCAATAGGTTGTGAGTGGACTCTTTGCTCACCTTTTAGCCTTCCTTTAATGTAAAAAAAAAAAAAAAAAAAATTAGAGTGAGCAAGTACTCATATATATATAATTAATATAAAAATCTATAAAACAAAATTTGCCTTCCTTTAATGTAAATAAATAATAAAATTAGAGTGAACAAGTTCTTATATATATATATATTAATATAAAAATCTATAAAACAAAATTTTAAGGCATAGTTAACTTAATCGTGGTGCAAACTTTATAGGATTCTAGATCGATTCTAGAAGGATCTATTAACATCGATTCTAGAAGGATCTATTAACATTGAGACGCTAAAAATGTTGAAACGTGGAGGCGGCTAAATTTTTTGACACGTGGAGGTGGCTAAGAGAGTTGAAACGTGGAATGCCGACTAAGGAAATCATACACTTTACTAGATTTGTGGCTCTTCAACGTTCTGTACGACTTTTAATATAAAAAAAGTTACGTGTGTAGAGAGTAACTTGTAAAAAGGTAATTACGAACATTGGTGAAGACTTTGGTAAGAACTTTAGCGCCAAAAGATGAAACAAGTTATCTAGTCTAGTCACTCCACAAGATACGTAGTGTAATCCTAATAAATTATTTGGTTAAATTTCCACATTCCTTGACCTGTAAGAAAAGTGTGGTCATCGATGTGTTTAAGGTCTCGTTTATTTGTCATTTTCTAAAAGTCTATATCATGGTATAAATGATATCCAAAAGTGAACTTTTATTCTCTGGGAGGCCAGCTGTTGAACATGGAGGCCAACCATTACACCCCTGCAAGTTTAATGGCTAAGGCATCTCATGGCATGATGATTTTCTTTTTAAAAGTATTTTAGGCACATGAAAAAAAAAAATAAAAAAAAATTACACTTTATTAAATAAAAATTATAATTTTTTCCTAAATATTTTCATTTTCACTTTACAAATTTTACATATCTTACACGATACACAATCCCAATAACTTTGGGAATGGATAACCCAAAAATCTAACTGTTCCATAAAATGGAAATTACACACCTAAACCTGAATCTACACATAAAGATTTACAAAAACATGGAAAACATAAAAATATATAACTATATTTTTTCCTCGAATAGCTAAGGTCAACCTGCTCTTTAAGGCAAACATGCTTTCTCATACATGTGGTTTTGTCATAGATGTTGTGAGGTTTAGTTGGTAGAAATAGTCAATTCATAAAACAATACATAACTGCTAACCTCATTTCCCATAAATGAATGAATCAATAAATCAAAAATTCATAAAACAATACATAACTGCTAACCTCATTTCCCATAAATGAATGAATCAATAAATCAAAATATATATTTCATGTTGTTATGGTGTAGACTTTTCAATATTGTTAAGATCTAGAATTTTCAATGTTGTTGGGGTCTAGGCTTTTGAAGTACAACAATTTCAATATTGTTAGGATCTAGGCTTTTCAATGTTGTTGAGGTCTAGGCTTTTCAATGTTGTTGGGGTCTAGGCTTTTGAAGTACAACAATTTGTATCCTCATATTTCTACACCGCCATTTGAAAATTCAAAGAAGTGATAGATTCATGATAGACTTAGTGGAATAAACACCGAAACTTATAGAAAAGCATCATAGTCCACTTTAACCACATACTATATGTGACAACATTGGAGTCAATGATAGCCACATACATTGATTGCTCAAACGTTGTTGTTAAATAGTCTATTTAGTTTAATAATATTTTTAAAATTATATGGTTGGTTTTATGCGCACGATAAGCTGCTTTAAAAGTTATATGATTGGATTTATAGGTAGAATTATTATAAAATATAGGTGTTTTATAACGCATTAGTTTTATAAAAACAAGTTACTAGTTCTAGAATATTAGTTTTTGAATTGATGTAATAATATTTTCTTTATTTTAACATTAATATATTCAATAATTTTAATATTCTATTTGAAAAGTATTTTTATTTTAGAATTATTATTTTTATAATATTATTAATAATTAAATATATATAGTCTCCAAGGTGTAGTAAAGTAGGAGTGTGTTGTTAAGTTATCGGTTCGAAATTTGCGGGGACAAAAAATCCAACCATGTTAAGGATTGGTGTGGCTCAAGCCGGATCCGATCCCGAGTCGCGATTTCTCAAGCCACAGGTTAATCCCACAACGAATAGGTCCAAAAAATTAACAAACAAACAAAAATAATTAAAAATATAAAATAATATAATCACATGTTTTAAATAGAAATAATGAATCAACCAACATCAACAACCAACGATAACTGTCCCCACTATTAAATCACACATCAAAACATACAATTTAAAAAAAAATTATTATTTAAAAAATAACTTTATCATACGAAATTATAATTAACTTATTCAATTTAAAACGGCTAAATATATCCATCGAATCTGTAAAATGATTTTCTCCATATATCTTTCTAGATAGACGAAAGATCCAAAACTTGCGAAAAAGCAATTGAGTCCCGACAGAATGTTCCACCAATACTATTTACCTTTTCAAATTCGAATTATCTAATTCATCATGAAAAAAGATGAAAAGGCATCTTCAAAATACATTTGATAACCAATTCAAATTCAAATTCTCTATAAACACAAATTCAAATTCAAATTGAAATAATAATAACCTTTATTCTTCGACGTGGTTGACTTGATTCTTTAATGAAAATTTAATCTCGGATTATCTTAAGGTGAATGGGTTATATTTGTGTTCGAAGAGAGCTATAAAGATCGAATTAAATTTATTAATGAAAATATTTGAAAGTTATTATTCAATCCATTTTAATAAATTGATTTTATTTATAATTTATAAATATATATATATATGTAATATTGTTTAGAAATAATTTTTAGAAAAGAT
This sequence comes from Picea sitchensis, assembly GCA_010110895.2. Taxonomy (NCBI): domain Eukaryota; kingdom Viridiplantae; phylum Streptophyta; class Pinopsida; order Pinales; family Pinaceae; genus Picea; species Picea sitchensis. Next base: position 82,573 of record SNQJ01S0012630.1, on the reverse strand, counting down.
TAAAAGGTTTTTTTAGAATTTACAATTAATAATGAGGATTGGTAAGGAGTGGTAGGTGTGAGGGGTTGTTTTTTTTACCCCCAAAGAAATTAAGAAGTAAGCTTTGAATGAGGATTGCATGAAGTAATCAGTAATTAGGTGGAGGTGTTGGTTGTATATCAAGGTCAAATGACTATTTAGCATGACTCTCTTGACAAATTCAAAAAGAGGCCAATCGCTTTGGACACAGTTTTTTCATGTTTTAAGGGAAAGGAATCGCTAGACTAATCATTTGGCTAATGAGGCTACTCACCTAGATTGCAAAACCTTGTTTGTAAAGAGGGGGGTGTCTTTCTCCCCAATCCCCTAGCTTATATGTTTAATGGTTAACCCAAAGTTTTGTATGCTATCAAATAACAAGGACAAGTGGAACATGCGATTAAAGAGTAGCAGATAGAGTTCAAGGGGAAACTCATTCCTTGTAGCTCTACTCACTTTGGCTATTATCATTGAGCATGTCTTTCAATCTAGTTTTATTACAATTCCAAGTGAAGCTGGGATTATGGGGTTTGGATGTTCAACTCCATCCTCATGCCATTGACCATCCTCATATTGTTTCCATTGTCGAGGCGATAATCATGGTTGAATCCTCCAACTTGTGCTTGTTGGCAAATATTGAACAAGCAACGAATGTGTATTGATGGTTGTTGTCATTGATGGCAACAGCGGAGTTGGCGTGCAGAAGAGAAGGAAGACAGAGATCCGCAACCACAGGATCTCATTCAAATTTCTCGAAAGAACGAGGGCCGTCTGATCAGACAGAAACTGCGAGGGAGATATTCCATCGGGAAAAGCCAAGGTGAAATCCCGATTGAATCTGGATATACCAGTGGGAAAAGTTAAGGTGAAATCCCGATTGAATCTCGATCCACAACTAGCAGATCAGACCCTGATCACCGCCCGGTACTTTGACGGGGTTCTGACTTCGAATAAATCCGTAAATCAATTTCGTCATCCAAACCCCAAATCGCGACGCGATTACTACATCGATCGCGTTCGCTAAATTCGCTGTGGACTGGACCGGCTTCATTTCCAGGCGGACGCTGGCAGCCGAGGCTACATCGGAGATCTGGACGGATTTCATAATGCAAGAACACAATGCACGAAAACCCCGATTTCAATAAATGCGAACTCGAATCGAAACCCAACCGACAGACAACATGTGATCCGACCGTTGATCCAACTTCACGGGCGGACCACGCCAAAGGGACACGGGTACAAATCCAGAACGACAAAAGTCGCATTCAACACTTCGTGCGTACGTGCATGTCAAATAATCGAGGACACGTGGTTGTTTAACACACGGTCAAAACACGGTGACGCCGCCAGAGGTATCTAATGCATCGACTTTGATATGCTGGCGAACACACTACACAAATCCCCGATTTCGCGATATCACATATCGCGACTCAATCGTAGCCGCTGAGCCAAGGTAATTCGACCGCTGATCCTCCGCCATCGAGAATCTGGATCTGGAATTTATAGACATAGCCTCGACATCGCAAAATGCCGTAAATCGCTGATGGGTAAAACTCGGCGTTAATCGGTGACCGGTCCATCTATGCGGAATGCGTCGAACGAACGAAGTCTAAGATATCGCGAACGGATATCTGGAGATCCTGCACAAAGGTTTTGTGCATCTGAAATCACGATCCGCTAAATCCCGAGCAGGTATACCACAAGACAAAGAAATGGGTTGAGGACAGAGGGATTAGTGGATGCCACCACGAGATAAGGGACGCTGGTTACGTGTAACTACCAATGCGAACCGTATCGCCTAAGGAGGGTCAAACATCGCCGATTTGGCCAATCTGAAATCTCGGTGAATGCATCGACACCTTCATTAGTGCCTTGACTGAGAATACAGGTTACGGGTCCCATGGGACCAAGGCTTATAGCGAAAGTGTATTAGCTGCGGAAATATGACGCAGAATTGGGGATCTGGACTTTGAAATAACAAAGTCAATTGACATCGAAAGACCCGAAGAATGAAAGAACTGATCGCCGATACGATTTGATCAACCATTGATTTAAAACTACGCTGTAGTTTAATCTGCAGAATTTTAACGTGAGTCCGGATTTCCTCCTGCATAAAATATGGACCCAACTAGCTGAACGGGTCAAGGACCACTGGTATAAGAAGCGGTCGCATGCTCTTCCCATGCACGCTGCGTGGAGAGGGCAAGTGATCTGATAGGCTGTGGATCCTTTAAGGATGACGCTACTTTCTCGAGAGTGGGCATATCCGGCCTGTAAGTGAGGGTATCGAAAAAGTAAAGATGGCAAGTTTGAAGAGGAACCTCCCTGTGGGTGATCTACTGCGACGAGATTTCGCCAGGGTCCAAGAACCATGAGGTTGTGCAGGCATCTCTCCGTGTTTATCGAAAGCATTTAATATGTGTCTTTGGTGCAACTACCTAACACCGTAGGATCCGTATTACCTTGAAACATTTTCCGTTAACGCTACAACCACTCAGATGAACTCTACCGATCCAAAGGTGAAAATTAATCGAAACGGGTTAGTAGTGAGTATTATATTAAACCCCTTTACCAAGAGAAGCTGGTGCCATCTCCGGGGTTGAAGCTCCGTTCCAGGAAAGTCTGGTAAACGAGAAGGTTGTAGCCTTCAGGTGTGAAGCTCAGTTGCACTAGTACAAGGAGTCCGCATCTAGTACATTGTTGTAGAATGTTTTCTTATTATCTATTGAAGATGAGACAACAAGCAATGGCATTTCTCCCCCTCGATTTGGGGTTTCCACCTTAAATCCTGGAGAAAACCACCGCTGCTGTTGTTCATGTGTGCTACTCATCTGGGCTAGTTTATTTTGTTGATTTAATTTTTAAAAGACATCCAAGGAATGAAGAACGGCAATAAGATCTCTCGATGCACTACTATTTTCATAAGAATATACAAATAATTGGATCTCTATAAAGTAGACTTTTTTTTCAGTAAAAGAAAAGTGAAAATTGATTGATATCGCAACACCGATTCAACTCTCAAGATTTTCCAAAAATTGGTATTAGAGCCAGTTTCTTCTGAAAAGGCTTAACCGCCAGAAGGAGATCAATCAAAATGAGCAATCAAGACTGAATGGCATCTATTAGGCCTCCAATCTTCAATGGAAACAATTTAATCTCTGGAAAACAAGGATGAGATCTTATCTTCGTACCGGGAGCAGATGTAAGGGCTATTGTTGAAGGAGGATATCATCCTTCTCTAGCACTAACAGATTCAAAGCAGAAAGAAAAACCCACAAAACAAAATGCAAAGTACCAATGTCATGTTAGAGCTCTAATCAATCCTGTGAATTTGTCAAAGCCATGCACCAACACAGCTGCAAAGGACATATGGGACAAAAATCATTCTGAGTTATGAAGGCGATGCAAAGGTGAAAAGTGCTAAACTACAAACCCCAGAATTCAATATGAGAATCTTAAAATGAATAATGAGGAAGCATTGCAAATTTCTTTTTACGCCTGGGGATGAGATTGGAAATCGCATGAGAAATCTAGGAGAAACAATAACCGAACCTACCTTGGTTGAAAAATTTGAGATTCTACTGCAACATTGAGTCAAAAGTATCATCTTTTGAAGAAAAGTAGGATCTTCAAAAATCTTACTGGTGCAACCACATGGCATACTAACCGCTATGAAATGAGAAGAGGAGGACCAACTGAACTCAAAGATGCAGTCTTTAGAACATCTACAAAAGGAATGGATGCGGTCAGCAACGTAAGGAGCGGTGGTATAACTTTAAGAAGAGAGATAAACTGCGGAGGAAACTTCGACTGGACAGATCTATCTGTGAGGTAAGCTTCCTTCAAAATGTTTTGAGTGTGGAAGAGTTGGTCATTATACTTCTAAGTGTCCTTATAAAGAAACACACAAAAGGAAGGAAGCAAGAAGAAGGAATAAAACTCATGAGGGTAAAAAGAAGAATTTCTATACCCAAGGAAGATAGTGATGATTTATCTGACAGTGAGGAAGAATGTGAATGCAGACCTTTAAACTTCCTATAGCACCCTAGAAAAGGATCCAGAAGAAAAAAAGATATTTTTGATGATGCTCTAAAAGACAGTGACTCTCTTGAAGAAAACAATAAACTCAAAATCATTAGAAGAAAGTAAAATCACCGTAGAAACTCCGCCAAAAATCAGCTTGAAGAAAAGGAGAAACATAAATGAGAAATTAGAAAATGTGAAGTAGTAAGTCTAAGAAAAGAACTTGAGAAAGTAAAGACTCGAATCTTAGATTTGCTAAAGGATCTAAAACCTTAGATGAAATTATCAAGGTACAACGCCTCTATAAAGACAGGCTCTGATATACCGGAGAATCTTCACTTTCAACACCAAATTATCCTCAGCAGCTATTTAGTCTACTAGATGTTGTCACTCAGCTAGGGAATAAAGAATCTTCACAGTTAATACATGATCGTCTCAATTCAAAAGACACTAACAGGAATGCCTTTCATGGAAATTTCAATCAACAAGTAATTCACATAGAAGATTCCATGATCGCAAAATTTCTTCTTCAAAGGACAACGCTTCACATGCCACAACTTCATTGGCAAGCTGTCTAAATGTGTTGTGCTATAAAACTAATATCAGCGACAAGAGAATCAAGAAAGAAAATGATTGAGTTGAAAACAAAGAAGAATACTTATAACAACTTCACCTCTTCAAGATGAAGTTGAATGTGCTTACCGCAATAACTTTGGCCATGAAGAACATGAATGCGTAAGCAAAATCCAATGGAAAAGCGGCATGTTCCTCAAAACTCCAAAGCATGGAAAAAGAAAGAACTACAAGCTGAAAATTGTGGTACAGCCTTGTTTGCGCATAATGAAGAAACCAATGGTACATTGACAGTGATGCTCAAGATTAATACGATGTGACAAAAGACAAACTTATTGCATATGCGACTCTGTGAAAAGAAAAGAAGGTTTACTGAAATGATACTCCCGCTGCTATTAAGGGAAAAGGGTCCGGGCTTCTTCTAAAAATGGAAAGCCAATGAAGCTTCGCGTATGTGTATTTGGATTAAAGTATACAACTTGTTGCCGTGAAGTCAAATGTGTGGATCAAGGAACCAAGTTGTCTTCGGCCTAAAAGAAGTTGTGGTATGTGATCTTGATACATGCAAAGCCATTATAAGAGGAAAAAGAACTCAACAAACCTATATATATTAAAGAACAAAAAAAAAAATGTTAACTCTTGAGTATGATGAAATTGGCTATGGCATAGAAGATTGGGGCATTTGAGCTCTCTCAAATCAACAAGCAGATTTAAAGTCGCTTCGAGATTTTCCCAGCATTACTCTACCCGAGAGTATCATATGCAAATCGCGCCAATTCGGCAAGCAAACCAGTGCATTTAAAGCCAAAGAAGGATCACTGGCAAGCCCCTTGAACTCATTCATACCCCATATGGACCTATGAGGAAAAAGTCACCTCGTGGTGAAGAATAATTGGTTTCATTCATTGATGATTTTTCTAGAATGTGTTGGATTGGACTATTTAAACATAAAGATGAAGCTTTGAGAAATTCCAGATCTTCAAAGCAATAGTTGAGAAATGAATTAGATCTAAAAATAAAACGTCTTAGATCCGATAGAGGAGGAGAATATACATCCAATGAATTCCATTGACCTCATGGAACAACATGGCATAAAAAGGCGGTTTTCTATATAGCTGGCACTCCACAACAAAATGGTGCCAAGGTGAAAGAATGAATAGAAATAATTCAAATAAATGTATTAGAGCTATGCTTGATGATCTCGGAACACCTGATACATTTTGGGAGAAGCAACACATACGCTACCTAATATTCCTCAATAAAGCACATGTCTGCGGTAAACAAGATAAAACTCCTTTTGATCTGTGGTATGGAAAACCTCCCAATCAGAAAACACTTTAGAGTTTTTTGAAGCAAATGCTTTATCAAGAATAATGATGAAAAAACTCTGGCAATTTGAACCAAGAGTAGATGAAGGAATATTTTTTGGTTATTCCTCTAGGAGTAAAGTATATAAATGTTACAATGCCTCTTGAAGATTGTTGAAATGTATTGATGTTGTTATTAATGAGTCTCTTGCAACTCCGTATAAAGAAAAACAACCAATTGTCGAGACATTAGATAATGACATACATCATCTACATCAACAGGAATGATATAGACAAAGGAATCCAATGAAGCATCCAAGAGGATTTATCCTAAAAGGTCTACCCGTGATTGTTCAAAAGAATCATCCTGAATCCCAAATTTTGGGAGAAAGGGATCAAGTGTACAAACAAGAAGGACTCTTGTAGGATCTTCTAGCTAGTCCTGGCATTGGCTTCACCGTTGAACCTCCTCATAATGTCAATCAAGTTAGTAAAGACAACGTTGGATTCATGCCATGAATGAAGAACTTGATCAAATCAAAGAATCATAATTGGGAATTAGTACTAAGACCCTACATACCGTCATTGGAACTAAATGGATATTCAAAAAACAAGCTAAATGAGAATGCGGAGGTTATAAGAAATAAAGCTAGGACTGGTATGCAAGGGTATGCTCGCCAGAAGGGAATAGACTTTGAAGAAACCTTTGCTCCCGTAGCTAGACTTGAAGCCATAAGAATGTTTCATTCTTCAAGCTTCCAACAAATCAAGTCCATCAAATGGATGTTAAATCGCTTTTCTCAACGGTGATCGAAGAAGAAGTTTATATAGAACAACCGTAAGGGATCCATTCTTGGAAATGATGAAAAGCTTGTTTGTAGATCCTAAAAGTGGCTCTATATATGGTCTCAAACAAGCCCCAAGCATGGTACTATCGCCTTGACAAATATCTTCATCAACAAGGATTCTCAAAAGGATCAGCTGATAGCAACCATATTATATAAAAACTGAAAATGACAAACTACTTATTGTAGTTGTATATGTTGATGATATCATTTTGGAAGTAATGAAGAATCCATGAGTCTAAATTTGCTTCCTCGACATGCAGAAGAATTTGAAATGTCTCTTTACTCAGGGAACTAACATTCTTTCTAGGATTACAAGTACAACAGCAACAGATGGCATTTTCCTATCACAAACAAAATAACTGAAGCAAATCCTCAAAAAATATGGCATGGAAGATTGCAACCCTGTAAGTACACCAATGATAACTGTAATTCAAAGACTAATGATGATTCTCCCATCGTGAATCAGCCAGAATACAGATCTACGATAGGAAGTCCATCAGATCTCCACCTGACAAGACCGCACATTATGCATGCGCTAGATTGTGGTGGACGATTTCTGGCCAATCCAAGAGAGTCTCACCTTCAGGCAGGGAAAAGAATATTCAAATATCTACAAGGAACTCAAGATTTTGGACTGTGGTATCCAAGGAATGTTGATCTTAATATCCATGCATACACTGATGCAGACTAGGCTGGAAGTGTTGATGATCAAAGAGCACTAGTGGTGGTGCATTCTACATGGGGCCCCTAAGTAGGTATCTTGGTTCAAGAAGAAACAAAGTTCCATTGCCTTATCTACAGCTGCAGCCACGTATTCTGCTTCTTGTTGCACTCAACTTCTTTCGATGATGCAAACCCTTCAAGACCTTCAAATCAAATGCTCATCTCCCATCTCTATTATGTGTGATAATACAAGTGCCATCAAGATTCCAGCATCCCGCTATTTATTCCCAAGACCAAGCAATATCTCATCAAAATATCACACTTACGAGAACAAGTGCTTCATAAAGGTGAAATTGGAGTATGTTCCCTCCAAAGAACAAGTGGTCGACATCTTTACTAAGCCCCTACCCGTGAAGCTGCTCAAATATCTCCGACACAACCGAGTCGCCTCTACCGCAGAGGACCCTCGTGGCCCACTAAGTACGACATATTAACCGGGTTGTCGACCCAAGGGCAAGCCATTCAAATAAACCGCAAAGATGGTTTCCGGGGAGCATGTGTATTGGGTCCACTCTTTGCCATTGATGTCGCTAGGGGAGAAGGAACCGCATTCCAACAATGGTCAGCGCGAGAGTGTTGAGTCCGAATGCAATCATGCCATCAATGCCAAAGGTATCGTTGGTAACATTGAACAAGCAATCCATCGGTATTGATGGTTAAGTTATTACGATGGCAAATAACGGAGTTGATGCAAGCGTAAGAGAAGGAAGACGAGACAACCATTGCGGATCTCATTCAAATTTCCGAAGAACGAGGGTCAGCCTCGATCGCATTTAAACCGAGGGAGATATTCCATCGAAAGCCAAGGTGAAATCCCCGACAACTGGACCGTCAATCCGTATGATCGACCGTTGATCACCGCCTTCAGACGGGATCGGTTCGGGACTTTAAATGTCCAAACTACTCATTAACGAAAACCTCCAAATCGCTGGCGACGCCGATTACATTGATCAGCAGCCTGCTAAATTGCCAGGATCCGGACCGTTTCATTTGTATGGATCGCTGAAACGAGGCTACATTCCAGATTCGGGATCGAGATTTCATAATGCAAGAACACAATGCAACGAAACCCCGATTTCGCAATAAATCCCGACCGAATCTCTAACCCACGCATCAACATGTGAACTGACCGCTGATCTGAACTCACGCTTTCAAGGGACCACGCCGAAAGGGACACGTGGCACAAACTGCAGAACGATGTGTCGCGATTCAACACTTCGTGCAATGCATGTCACTTAATCGAGTGACACGCAGGTTTTGAACACGTGGTCAAAACATCGCAGACGCCGCCAGAGGCATCGTTGATCGGGACTTTGATATGTCATGAACACACTGCAACGTAACCCCGGGATTTCGAGCATAAGCGAGTATCGCTGACTAATCGTGAGTCATTGGTTTCAAGGTTATACCGGACCGCTGATCCCCATTAATTCCGGAGAATCGGGATCGGAATTTATAGACATGTGCTCTCGACATCGCAAATCACATGGGTGAAATCCCGGCAGTATCGACCGTCCATCCGAGGGACAGTGTCAAATCAAACAAGTCGGTATATCGCAACGGATATCGAGATCCCGCACAAAGGTTTTGTGTAATTCAAATCACGATCCGCTGAACTCGAGCAGGTACAACAAGACAAAGAAATAAGGAGGACGAGGATTAGTGGATGTTCTACCGTAGATAAGGACGCCGTTGCATGTAATTCATTAATGCGGAACCGTATCGCCTAAGGATAATAAACACGCTTCTGGATTTTACCAATCGGAAATCTCCGGTGAATGCACTCATTGACATCGAAAACGCCGAAATCATGATGAGTTGTTTGACCGAGGTCGTGTGTTGACGGTCCTATGGGACCAAGGCTTATAGATGCTAGGCTAGCGCTGCGGGGCGACGGCATCGGGATTGAGACTTTGAAATAACAAAGTCACCCGACATCAAAGTTAATCCTCGCATATCATTAAAATGCGAAAGTGGAATCGACTGCCGACATGCATTTGACTGTAACCATTGATTTAAACTACATATGTTTAATTTAAATTTTTATCAGAGCCCGATTTCATCCCAGGTATTAAATATAACTAACGAAGAACCGGTCAAGGACCAATGGGTATAAGAAGCTGTCGATGCTCTTCCCAATAAATGTGCACGCTTTGCGGTGGAGAAAAGGAGGATCTTGATAGTCAACGGATCCTTTGAAGGATGCGATGCCATTTCTCAGCTGGGATATCTACTGGTGGGTGAGGGCATTTGTGCGGGCAGTATGGCGTCTAAGAGAGGAACCCCCTTGTGGCAATGCTGCATCTACCTGCGATTTAGAGATTTCGGCCAGGGTCCAAAGAACCATGAGAACTGAGGCATCTTCTCCAGGTTCATTGAGTTATTTAATATGTGGTTACTCTTGGTAATCCACTCATCACCAGGATCCGGTGGTTACTTTGAACATTTTTCTCAGCATCATTATAACCACTCAGATAAACCGCCTCAACCAAGGTGAAAATTACACGAAACGGTCGAGGAGTATGAGGTGGTTAAAACCCCTTTACCAAAGAGAAGTCGGTGCTATCTTCTGGGGTTGGAAGCTCCTCCGTGAAAGCAATGTAAACGAGAGAAGGTTGTACTGGCAGGTAGAAGCCCTGCTGCACTAGTACATGAGTCCCATCTAGTACATTATTCTAGAATAAGTTTCTTTATTAATATTCATTGGAAGACAGACAAAGAAGGTGGTTTTCTCCCTATTTGGGTTTCCCCCTTAAATCTTGGTGTTCATGTGTGTTACTCATCTGTGCTAGTTTATTTGTTGATTTACTCTTTTAAAAGACATCCATGAATGAAGAAATCCATAATAAAATCTCTGGATGCACTACTGTTTTCATAAGAATATACAACAACTGATCTCTATAAAGTAGACTAAGATTTTTCAGTAAAAGAAAAGTGAAAAATTGATTGATAGCTCAAATACTGATTCACCCCCCCCTCTCAGTATTTTCCAACAGTGCTTGATGATTTCTTGGAAATATTTTTCTGTATAGTTCATAAAAAAGGTGAGTACCCTGGGGAACGTCATATTCTGTTGTTCTCTAGCATTCATGGGCTATCATTTGGATGTGGTAATGTTAATGATTTTCTCTTGTTTGTATTCAGTGCAATTATGGACAGGTTTCAAAGTTTGGTTTGTTGGGAATGTGAGTAGTTATGTCATCTTCGTTTCCCCAACCCGTCTCCTTGATTATTTGGTACTGTGGTTTGGCATTAGATTTGAAAACATCAAAGAAATTTGGAATTGGGGGATTTGGGATAGGTTTCTTCGAAATTTGGATGGTATGGAGAGCCATAACCACATGGGGTGATGCCCCCTCTATGAACTTATTGATGTTCAACATGTTGTTCGAAGGAAAGAGACAATTATTGCATATAATAGGACCTATATTTTCACCGCAACAGGGAAAATCGATGATCAGGAGGAGAACCATAACAATGATATTGCAATTGTTATTAAACTTTGCTTCAACAAAAGAGACATATTTTAAACTTAGAGGTTGAATGTCATGTTCTACATCATTAGGTTGTCAATTTAGCTATGAGCCCACCACCAACCTCTTCAAATTACATAATGTATATTTACTTAGAGGAAGATGATAACAATGAGGAAGAATTTGTTCTATAGATGCCTAAAGAAGTGGACAAAATGTATCAGGATCCTTAGCTCTCTCTAGATGAGCAAGATGAAGTAAATAGTAGGAATGTTCTTAATTAATTCCAATGTGTCATATGTTGTAAAATTAGTCTTTTTTATGTGTCTTTTTTAGGCTTTATACCGGCAAAAACTCTTGGACATCCTTTGCAAAGGACAATTTCATATTTTTGTCATTCATTTTGTAAGTTTCTAAGCAAATTTTGAACTATAGACTACTGAACAGTCTTTCTTTTTGTATCGTTATGTTGACTAGTGAGGCTGCAACACCTTTCTAATACAAAAATTCATTGTTCTTGTTAAAAAAAACTGAGGTTTGGGAAGAAGAAATTAAATATAATATAAAGGTTAACCAAGGTTGTCCCTTGTCTCCTACCCTTTTAAGAATTTATATTAAAAAGTTAGAGGCATGTTTGGAAGAAACAATTTAGGGTTACACTACCTTGGTTGGGATATACATCACTATTCTTCTTTACATTGATGATATTGTTCTTTTGACAAAGAGCCCTTACCATCTTGAAAAGTAGCTAAGAATTCTCAAATACTTATGTTTTAACATTAGTATGTCAATGAACTTTGATAAAACTAAGGTTATAACCATCAAGTCCAAGAAAATCACTTACCCTAATTTTACTTATGATAATAACAACCTAGAAGAAGTTAATTCGTACTAATACCTTGGAGTCAACCCACATCATAAGCTCAAATTAAATGATAGAGTGAATAAACGAATTAATGGAGGGTGGAAACCCTATTTTAGTCTTAGTAACAACTACAAAGAAACAAATTTCTTGTTTCGGGAAAAAAGAAAGTCTCTCTGATACTCTTGTTGTCTTATTTATCATCTATGACTATGAAGTTTGGGGTTGCGACATTTCTAAGGAAACATGGAGGAAAATTGAGCAAATCTAAAAGCAGTATGTAGTTTATAACCTTAAACTTAAGAGCAATATCCCCTATCCCATTCTCCTTTTATATTATGACTTTTACCCATTAAAAGTAAGGCTATGATGTACCTAATGTACACGCATAAGATAACTAACATGAAGGATACAAGGTTTCATAACATTGCTTTGAATTCCAATAAAAGTCATTTTAGGCTTAAGATAATATGACATAGGGATGTTGTTTCTTGGCTAAACCAATAGAGGATTCAAGAGGAGGTGACTCTTCAAAATATTAATAATATCAAAAGCAATATCACAACTAGATTTAAAAAGAAGTGATGGTACCACAAAGAAATAGGGAATACAAGAAAGCTAAGGTACTATAAAGAGATCATTAACTCAACAATTTTGTATAGTGACAGCTCAGTAATAGGAATTACCTCTTTTTATTTAAAAATAATAAATAAAGAGATCATTAACCCCAAGTTAGAAGAGCGAAATTATCTCTTTTGTGTTGCTAGTTTAAGAATAAAATTAACATTGTTAAAATAGTAAAGAACTCTCATGAGCTTCATAAGTGAAACTAGACATTGCACAAGACCTAAAAATATCCTTGGGAAATAACCTTTGTAATACTAAAAAAGTAAAGGAAAAAACTAACTTTATAAAAAAAAATCAATTAAGAAAATCAATCATAAATTTTATTAAAATAAAATAAATCAAAATTAATAAAATTCTAAAATATATACATTTTTTACTTTTTCCTATTTTGTGAATGATAAATCTTACTCCAAATCAAGAGAATCTAACCCATGACCAACAATAAGAATGAAAACTCACGTCTAACTTTAAACCAATTAAATTAACCATAAAAAATATTCTAAAATATATAATTACTTATATCAATAATTTAAAATACATTTTATATGATAATTATATTTTTACAAAATACCCCATATTCCCATAACTAATTATATTAATAATTAAATAAAACATCTTATATCAAACTTAGCAACATCTTTGAAATCGACGTTCAACGTTACTTTGAGTAAGGTTATACGGATAGACATAATAATAATACTTTAGAAACTTATTTTCCATTCTATATGCATGCTTGAATAGCTTTGATTATATATATATATATATATAAAGAGAGGTGGTTTTATAAATAATTTTGAAATTCAAATTTAAATGGTGTTGGTTATTTATCAAAATATTTATATATCATAAATTGTTATTAAGTTTTAATATACTATCATTTTTATGTTAATGGGAATAGTTGTAAAGAAGTTATGCCTTTTATTAACATAATGGTTAATTGGTTATAGTGTGAATATGTTTGTCCTTTAGTTTTTCTTCTCTTTATGTACTTAAACTAAAAAACTTTTTTAATGACAATACTTTATAATGCCCCTTTCAAGTGTCTTCCTAAGTTAGATATACCTAAAATCTGTGTATTTTGGAATTGTTTTTATGACATATATACCTCTTTTAAAGAGGCTATATTCAAGGATAAACAAAGTGTTATAATATTGTTATAGAGAGAAGTTCGATATCGAGTGAAATAATGTCATAATCATTGGGGGTGGCCTCCAACATGTACTAATCAACTTGGTTTCCATGGGCATCGAATCTTGTCCATCACTAATTGGCTTGAGATGTTTTTTTTTCTTTTTTTCCAAGATTGCAAATGCAAATGTGATAAACTTATCATTGTTTTATAAAGTAGGAGGAGGCCAATTGTGCTCCATTCCCTCTTTTCCCTTGCAACGTTGTTATCATGATGACATGGTCGATGCTTAGATCTCTCACTATTGTGGGTGAGTAGATCTCATTGGGGAAGTGTTAGGTGGCTCCCTACTCATGTTGTAGTATGGGCTGCCCAAAAAATCTAACCATTGGCATAGATAATCCATCTCCATCTCAATCTTTCTCACATGTGCAATGATCTACAATAGAAAAGTCACATTGATCTGAATTTATGCAGGAATGTAACAAAATACACAAATAACCATGAATACAAAGATGCAACGAAAATAACACTTCATTTCATTAATATCAAAGAACTAAAATTTGTTTACAGACATAATAGAAATAAACTAGCTAGGGCGATGGTAGCTTATCTCTGAGAAGAGATGTGGCAGCTACAGGCATCTGAACTCTATGTTAAAATGAGGCTCGAAGGCCTATATGTTATTGAGAAACAATGGAAACCCTAAACATCCCAAAATCCTAACCCTAGGAGATGAAACGCCAGAATATGGGCTCCGTCGGGGTAAATTGGTACATCAATTTCCAGGGATCGTAACTTTTGCATACTATCTTTGTTTGACGCATATGATACATCGTTAGAAACATATATCCGAGGACTAAAACTATTGATAACAGATATCATGATCTAGAACAGACTAATATGCGCCAACCGGTTGATGCCCAAAAAACGTCGTTTAGGGCCTCAAAATGCCTCGGAAGTTCAAGACCCAAAAAACTGTCAAAAATAGTAAATTGTGCTACAATTATGGAAACTGAAAAACTGAAAGAAACAATGGTGGGGGTCCAAGTGGAATAGACGGGTGGCCACCAATATCCACCTGGATCATTCCTCCCCCCTTAGGAATCAATGGTCCCCATTGCGTTGAGTTCCTCCATGAGATGAGGAAACTTCTGCTTAACTTGGTCCTTAGTGAGCCACTTGCCCTGGTGAAGGAGTTGGTCTGCTTTGACAACTCGATATATTTGGATCCTCTGCCGGCGGGTGTTTTTTTATCTATGTGTCCATAATCCGATCATTTGTGGCTTGTTCCATACAGTATGGGTTTAACTATGTTGGTGTGAGTTGTTCTGCCATGTCGGATGTGTCTAGTAGAGGTGGAAAGTAAGGCCGAAGGTGGTCCACATTGAACACTGGGTGCAGACCAAGGAATGGTGGGATATTGAGCTTGAAGGCATTGTCCCCTACAGCCTTGGTGATGGTGTATGGCCCATATCGGAGCGGGTGAAGCTTGAGGTGGGGTCTAGCAAGGCGCTCTTTCTGCAAATGTAGCCACACTTTGTCGCCCACCTGGAAGTTGTGTTGCACCCGATGTTGATCATGTCGTTACTTGTACTTAGCATTGGCTCTGTCCAATATGTCATGAACCTGTTGGCGAATGCGCTGAATGCGCTCAATGAAGTTGTTCGCCTTGGCAGCTTCAGACTGGACATGAGCCGAATCAACTTGAGTAGCTACAAATGGTATGGCTATGTCAATGGGACATAGTGGCTGGAATCCCAAGCCCACCTGAAAGGGGTTGTGGAGGACCCGGTTATAGCTATTTTGTACATAGGGGAGGTTCTCATCCCATGTGCATGGATGCTTTGAGTTGTACATGCACAAAATGTGTATGATCATCCTGTTGACGACCTTTGTCTGGCCATCAGTTTGGGGATGGAAAGCTGCGGACTTGGTGAGCTTGGTGTCCAGCATTGACCAGAGGCTAGACCAAAATGTACTGAGGAACCTGTTGTCCCGATCATAGATGATAGACTGGGGTATCCCAAAGTGTACCCACACTCGTTCAAAGAAGAGTTTAGAAGTGGCTTCTACTGTGATATTCTTCTTACAGACCGCCATAATGGCCATCTTCGAGAATCTGTCGACGACCACGAAAACACAGTCGTTTACATGCTTAGTAGAAGGAAGACACTACATGTAATCCATGGAGATGGATTCCCAAGTTCGACTAGGGGTAGGCAGTGGAGTATAAAGGCCTTGCTTCTTGATGGTCGGTTTGGCAATGGCGCAGGCAGTGCAGGATTTGATGTACTTCTCGACATCCTGTCGAAGGTTTGGCCTATAAAAATACTTCTATAGTACTACCACTGTTTTCTCGACCCCAAAATGCCTAGCGACCCGAATATAGTGTGCTTCCCAAATCATCTTGGCACGCTCGCTTGAAGGAACACAAATGTGTCCCAGGTGACATAGTAGAGCATCCTGGAGGTGAAAATTTGGAACTTAATTACCCTCCAAGAGTGTCTTGTATGTGTGGACGGAATCTGGATCACTCTTGTAGAGAAGCGGCCAATCAAAAGTCTCGTTCCTACAACAGTTGAGCATGGTGGTTATCGCCATGATCGGTGGTCGGCTGAGGCAGTCTGCAACATTATTAGTGATGCCCTTCTTATACTTGATGTTCAAATGAAACTGTTGCAAATATGTGGACCACTTTTGATGGCGATCGTTCTGCAACTTCCCTTGTGTCTGTATGAACTGCAGGGGTCAGTGGTCTATGTGGATGATCGTTTCCTTCCCCAAAATGTAATGCTTCCATTGTCGACAAGCCTGCACAATGGAATACATTTCTTTGTCATATGTGGGATAATTTCGGACAATGTCACACTGTGATATGCCACTGGATGCCCCCATTGAGTAAGAACTGCCCCAATAGCATAGTCAGAGGCATCTGCCTCGATCTCAAATGGTTGTTGCAAGTCTGGTAATGTGAGCACTGGGGCACAACAAAGGCAATGTTTCAATTCTATGAACGCCTTCTGTTGAGATTCCGACCAAAATAATTTTTCTTTCGCTCCTCCCTTGGTGACTTGACTCAAGGGCCAAGTGATATGAGAGAATCCCAACACGAACCTGCAGTAGAAATTAGCAAGACCCAAAAAGATGCAAAGCTCTGTTAGAGTGGTTGAGGCTGGCCAATCCCAGACTTGGATCTTGGTTGGATCCACATGCACCCCACGCTCATC